>JAPYZI010002320.1:0-24286 GCA_030523105.1 Ophioninae sp. A BG-2022a | reverse complement strand
AATGGCGTTGGATTCGTATCGATATCTCTTATAGTTTTCCCGGGAAGTGGACTTGAAAAATGGCAAAAAAAGAGGCAAAGGGGTATGTATGGAAAAATTGGCAAAAATCGATAGTCCAACTTTGAAATTCTGCCAAAAATCGAAAAATCATCGGATTTTAATGATTAAAAAAGCAATTTGAAGAGACAATCATTACGAAGAAATTGAGCACAAAGTGGAGTACCAAATCCCAAAGGGAAAAAAGTTATCGATGATAAAGTGAAAAAACTTTTATACCCCAAAAATCCAAAAAAATTTTGGATTTTTTATATTTTTTTTACTGGTGCATTTCGATGTAACTTTGTCCCCTGAACACGAATATGCCATTCATTTCCCCCAAAACCCAAAATTTCCATGAAAAAATCGTTAAAAACGTCTAAAAACGCGTTTTTCTTTGCTTCGTGTCGTGCTTCCGACAAAAATTCCGCATCGAAAGTTTCCAGCGTGTTCGTCATTCCCTTAATTTGACTTTTCGATAAATGCAAACCGAAAGGTTAATATTCCATTCACACCTCGACTGCTAAGAGCTCAATAAGCCAATTTGTATCTCAGAAAAATTACGTGGAACAAATCATTACAAAGAATTTAAGATTTTTTTTTTATTAAGCAAATCCTACTAAAAATTGCAAAATAAAAAATAAAATACTTTTTTGTATTAAACAAATCGTCTGAAAAGTGAGAGATCGACAAAACGCTGAAAATGTCTTTTCCTACTTTATTATTTCTGCCTGCATTCGATTCTATTCGGAGGTCGAGCGATTGGCATTGACAGCACTTGTCTGTTCACAGTGATACTGAAAGTGGTGGCTACCCTGATACGGCAGTCGAAGCAAACGGAGCAGCTACTCGAAGTGAAAAAGCTCTTCCTGTCGGATATGACACTGCTGTGCAACAACAATCGCGAAAATAGACGCACGGTGCTCCAAATGTCGGTGTGGCAAGAGTGGCTGATTGCAATGGCGTACATTCATCCGAAAAACACCGAGGAACAAAAAATTTCCGACATGGTTTATTCCCTGTTCCGTATGCTGTTGCATCACGCGATCAAACACGAGTACGGTGGTTGGAGGGTTTGGGTCGATACATTGGCCATCGTCCATTCCAAGGTTAGACTGTTTGACGATTTTTTTTTAATAACACTAAAGATTGAAATATCATTGCCCGAAACCGATATCATTTCCATGATCAGAATTTGTTTGGGTTTACGTATCTATGCATGGACGATATTTATTCTCGTACTTTTGTGATCTGAATCGATTTTTTCAGTTTTTTTTCCGTTTGCTAACATCGTTGTATAATTGGAACAAAAAATGTCCCCTCGCAGGTCTCGTATGAGGAGTTTAAGCTGCAATTCGCCCAAATGTACGAGCATTACGAGCGACAAAGATCGGACAACATAACCGATCCGGAAGTGAGGCAACAGAGGCCCATCAGCACGATATCAGGCTGGGACCAACAACATTCCGGAAACAATGGGTACAGTCGACCAACCACGTGGGCGGTTCAGCCCAATCAAGAACTCCAGCATATAGACAGGAATTATAAAGTACGTATCGATTTTCTTCCTTGCCGACTGACGGTATTAGGACATCGTGTATCTCTATGTAAAGTGAATGAAAATACTCATTTTTCAGCGTAGAAAAATTCGTGTCTGAAATAAACTTATAGTCGAATATTGCGGAACGATATGGAATGCAATTTCTCGTAAACAAATTGAAATGATTATGAATTGAGTTTATCATTATTTTATTGTGTACTCGTTTGGCTGTTTACATTATTTTTAATTTTCAATTATTTAAGGAATTGGACGAGGGAAACGATCGTCTCGAGGAGTCGTGCAGCTGCGACTTGAACTCGATCGATAACACAGAGAGCGACGGTAGCCCGTCAATGATAAAGTCACGCAGCGAGACGCTGGAAACGCCTCAATCGAGCAGCGAGGTGATATCCTTGGATTCGCGTTTGAGCGAAAAACCTGACACCCCGACAACGGCTCTCGAGAATCACGCGGAAACACCGACGATACTCGAAGAGGGAAACAGCGAGGCGATATCTCTGCCAACTACGACGCAAGAGACCAGCGAGATCGTGTCGATCGAGAGTTCCAGCGATTTGTACAGCGAGGTACGAAAGAATGGTCCCTCCAGTCCCGAGTCGGTTATACACGAAGTGACAATAGCGACGAAGACCGACGAGGAAGTTGAGGGTCTCGTTTCCGCCGAGCACGTCGATAACGTCGTCGTGACGGTTATCGAGCCCGCCGCTCCGGACGACTCCGAATCGGACGTTCCCTATGCAAACGTCCGAGAAGAAGACACTCCGAAGAACGCGAATCATTCGGAACCCGAGAACGAAGGAAAAACAGAAACGCCATTGGGAAAAGTTGAGGACAGATCGGAAGATCCGTTAGCCGAAGTCGAAAAGATCGCGGGAGAAACGGTAGGAGAGAATGATAACACCGAAGAAAGATCGGTCATCGAGCCCACCGAGATAAACGGTGCAGAAATTAACCCAATCGAAAAACCGGAAGTGGAGCCAACGAAAGCATCGGCGGAGAGCGCGAGCGGGGAAGCTCATGACGAGCAGAGTCCAAATATCGACAAGGACGAGGACGAATATTGTGCCAAAGAGTCCGAGAGTGTCGAAAAGAGCGACGCGCAGATTACAAATGAGAAGATACACGAAGAAACCGCTATACCGGAAGTGGCCAGCGATCAATTGGCAGAGTCCGGCAAATCGACAGCCACCGAAGTTTCGAAGGAAGAAAATATCGCAGCGAAAAGTGAGAGCATCTCGGAAAATCTGCCTACAGTCGGTAACTTACGAGAGGCGGATGAGTTACCATCGGCCGATAATCCGCCGACTGACGATAAAATACCGACAGTTCCCGATTATCCGGTGAGCACGGATGCTCCTGGTCGCGACGAGTCGAGCAAAGAAATCACCGAGAATTCCCTGGAAGACGCAGTCGTCGTCGGCAAGGAAATAAACGTCACGACAGAGGAAAACATCGAGACGACAAAGACTTCCGAAATACCGGATACCCGGAATATCCCCGATAGTCCGAAGTCAGGAGAAAAATCGAAAACGGACGAGAATAAAGACGACGAGTCGAGAATCGCGATCGACGAGGAAACCTGCACCGAAAAAGCAACGGAAACAAAAGGAGAACCGGAAAAGATGGACGACCGGCCATCAAAGACGGACGAGACGATGGATAAAATCGAGGACGATGTAAAAAGTGTTAATTGCTCAACTAGCGTAGTCGGGAGGACGGACGACGATGGCGAGAGGAGCGAGATGGTCGCAGTGACGGAAGACGAACCGAAGAGACACGAGGACGAAAGGGAAGTCGGAGAAAATAACGACGCGGGTAACGAGGTCACGAAGAGGGAGAATGACTCATTATCAGGGAGTAGTGGATTAAGTAACGGTCATTGCGCCGTTGATTCTTCAGTCGCCGTTAAAAGTGCTGTTATTAACGATAGCCACGACGATGAAGTAACGACGAATGATGAACATTCGAGGGTACCGTCCAATAATATTTCAAATAGCGTTACAAGTGATAATAAGACGACGATTGAGGCCGACGCGATTACTGAAGTCGGTAATGTAGAGGTCGTTGACGCCGATAGTGTTTCTAATAGCAGCAATGTTCAAAGTACTGTAAATAACGAGACTCAAGTGCCAAATTCGAAACATCAAATACCAACAATATCTACGGTCTGTGATGCGACTAAAAGTTTATCCGATGGTGTGCCTCATAACGTTACTAGTGATAAGGTGATTGAGAGGGACGATCCTACGTCGAGCCAGCAACTTAACCAAGAAAACGTCGACGTTCATCGCAGATCGAGCCTACCCAACGTCAACACCGAGAATCCCCACGAGACGACGAACGTCGTAGATCAGCCACCCTCGATACCCGTACCTCACAGAAAAAATTCGTCACCCCAAAAAAGACCAAGGAGTGCCTCAACTTCCACCCAAGTGGATCCCAATCATTTCGGTGAGCTTCCTTCTTCTCCTATTGGCTTTGATCTTTGCGTTGTTTCGATACAATCGGTTTTCTTCCATTTATCTTTTTCATTATTATGCAAAGTTTCATTATGCAGTTTTGTAAATCGCTTCATTATTAAAAATTATCGAAGAAGTTCCATTTTTTTCGTAGCTCAATATCCGACGAGAGATATTTGGTAAATTGGAAAATGTATCGTTTTGGCAGATCCCGAATATGCTAACTTCCGTTTCGTATTCTTGTTCGCGTTCGTTCGATAAATTGTTATTCATATGCTGCCGTCAAAAAATCTTTTTCTTGCCAAAAAAATAATTATAAATTCATATTTAATTTCGAGTTGTTAACGAATAAATTATGGATTTTCTTGGAGATAAGGATTAGTTTTTAAAGAGACAATAACTCGACAGAGTCGAAGAGAGCGAAACAAGGAAACCCTTCGACAAGGCCAATGTTCAGTCCAGGTCCAACGAGGCCTCCCTTCAGGATACCCGAATTCAAGTGGTCCTACATACATCAGCGATTACTCTCGGACGTTCTTTTCTCCCTGGAAACTGACATACAAGTGTGGAGAAGGTAAAACTTTCGAAAGGTTTCGCGTCGTTCGACCCTCGTTCAATTGAAAATTCACCCCCCACCCCCGTCGTATTTCAGCCACTCCACAAAATCTGTGCTGGATTTCGTCAACAACAGCGAGAACGCCATTTTCGTCGTCAACACGGTTCATCTTATATCCCAATTAGCGGATAATCTCATTATCGCCTGCGGCGGTCTGCTGCCCCTTCTCGCTTCGGCAACTTCCCCCAATGTGAGTACTTGATTCTTTTGACCTACATCTTCAAGATCGCGAAGAAAATATTCGAAATAATCATAATTTCACTTTTCGAACTCTGTTTCGAAATTTTTGATAGAAAAAATAATTTGCGCCGCGTTAAAAACAAAAAATTGTTTATTCGAAGAGCGAGCTGGACGTCATCGAGCCAACTCAGGGTATGCCGATCGAAGTCGCGGTTTCCTTCCTCCAGAGACTAGTCAATATGGCGGACGTACTTATTTTTGCGAGCTCGTTGAATTTCGGGGAGCTCGAAGCAGAGAAAAACATGTCGAACGGTGGAATCCTTCGACAGTGCTTGCGACTGGTTTGTATTGACGTCACCATGATACCCCTCTCGTAGAACTATCCTATACGTACACGTACATGTCCGTACGTATTTATGTATACGTACGAATTCGTGGTCATCACCGCAGATGATATCAATGCACTTAACATTACGAGTGTACTTCGGAGCAAAATAATTGCCCAGATGATAGAGTACTTTCGTTAAAAATTTTTTTGTTTTAATACTTCGTTGAAGTTACCGTTCTATTGGACAGCAACGGATTAATTTTTTAATTTCTAATTTCTGTTGCCAAAATCATAATTGGCAGGTTTGTTCGTATTAATAAAAATATAAATAATTTCAACAGTTATAAAATTCTTATTGCACATTGTCGTGAATAGAAAAATGATGTTTTCAAAAGTAGAAAGTTCTCAACTATTTTCCTGTCACAATAAATAATTATTATTGACGAAGCTATTATTTGAAAAAAAGAAAGAAAAAATTAAGTTTTCTTTCGATATTTTTCCGAAAAGGTGACAAAATTATTATTAATAGTTCATGCAAAAAAAAAATTCAGAAGAAAACCATCAATCAAGAATGAACTTTTGTTACACCGAACGAGCGTACGAATTTTCACGTAGAGACATCGTGTTTTTGGAAATCATAGTTTCGAGAACGAGTTTGAAGTTAGGAATTTTCACAGTACCCACAATTTTCACAACCACTTTAAGAGCTCACCGTCGTTGTATCCGAAGGATGCAAACTTCAACGTCGTATGTCTTTCTCTTTTTTACTTATAGTGTACACGTATACTTATCGTGAATTAGTGTGGAAATAATTGAAGTAGAAAGAGAGAAGGAGAGTTACACCCTTTGGAGTAAAAATATCCCGAAACGTTGTCAATTTTTCCATATTGAAAAATAACATATTGCCTAAACGAGCAAAAGTGGACGAGAAAACGAATCAAAAAAAAAGAAAACCATCGCCGCTGGAATCGAGAGAAGTGGCGGGGTGGGTGGACGTGAATTGAGGGCGGGGAAAATGAAGTTTTACGATATTCCCATAATCACCTAATCGAAATGCTTGTTTAGGTCTGTACTTGTGCTGTTAGAAACTGCTTAGAGTGTAAAGAACGCGGCAGATCGTACAGCATGTTAGGTCGGCAGATTGGTACTAGTAATAAATCACAGCACATACAATCCCTCATACGAGGAGCACAAACATCGCCCAAGGTACGTGCCAAAACCCAAGCAGTGCTTGGTGTCTTTCTTTTTTCATTCTTTGTCTTCTGCTATTCAGTATCTTTTTTTTTTTAATCGTTTTTATTTCTCTCTCGATCGGAAGTACCGGTTCACTTTGAGCTAACGAGGAAGTCACGTTTTGTTTCCGAATTCGATTTTTTTTTAATTTTAACCGAATACATAAAAGATATAATAAAAACATTTTGTTTATCGATCAATTTATCAACTTTTTAGGAAATCATCAGACTTTTAATCTCGGGTAAAACGAAAAATAAAAACGTATGAAAAGATCGGTACAATTTTCCAACTTTTGATAAATTTACAGATTTTTTCGAATAACTTTTATCAAATAAATTTCGAATCAATGATCACGTAATTATAGTATAATCGTAGCGTACGGTAAATTCAATTTTTTGTTCTCATTCGGCACAACGCCAAAAACCCTCGATTTTTCTGAAAAGTTTGCAAAAGATTATAAAAATTCAGTACTTCGTCTCGAGTGAACGGGTGAATCCGATGTAGCGAAAAGTTCAGTGAGATAGTACGAACTCTCAGAAACGTAGTTTCGAATCTTTCTCGTACAAGTAGATCAATCAATATTACGAAATTAGACATAGCAAAAGAGTCCAAGCGATAAGAAATAATCTTTATCGCCGTAATTTTCCCGGTGTACGAGGAAGCTGTAGACCAACCGTGATCAACCCTAAACAATGTCGTAACGTTTTGTAGAACATCGTGGAGAATTTGGCGAATCAAATGAGTCCGGTCAAGGATCCGGAAAAGCTTCTTCAAGATATGGACGTTAATCGTCTTAGAGCTGTTATTTACAGAGATGTTGTGAGTACCGAAAAAGAAAAAAAATTTCCAAAAGCACAACAAAACCAAACAAAATTTTCACATCGTTAAAAAAATGAGAGTCCCTGCCCAGGAATAATCAAAATTTAATTAAAGTAGGATTCTATTTTGGATGCTCGGACAAAAGAAATAAAGATATTACCGGACGATTTGTTGAGATTAATAAATACATTCATCATATAAATTACAATAAATTGTAATTACATATTTTATGCACTTATTAACATACAAAATTCTGCTCTGGTGTTGAAATTTCAAACAATGGGTCGTCCAAAAACAAAAAGATTCGGAATTTTTCGCTTCAATATATCACGAGCACCCGATTGAACTAGAATTTTAAACGTACATGAGAAAATATCAAAGTGGTGATGAAAACGAGAAAGAAAAAAATAGTAGGTTTTTTCACTGTTGTTTACCCAAAACAATCGTGAAATTCAAAACTTTAAAGAAAATCTAGTTCGGTCGGTTGTTAAAAAAAATTGTTTAGAGGTAAACACGTTCAAGTTGTTATCAAAGATAAAGGAAAAGTCACAAATAAATTATCTTGCGCTAAATGAGCGATGCGTGCACCATTTTGAGAGAATATTTTTAAATACATTGACTTTCGAAAAATGTGCACAAAAAAGAATCGATTTTTTCACAGTTTCAAAGTAGAATCTTGCCTCAAGTATCGGCTCCTCCACCAATCGAAATCCTGCTTTTAAATAATGACAAATTCAGTCGAATTCAACTTTTCACCATTTAATTTTGAAATTCCAGGAAGAAACCAAGCAGGCTCAGTTTCTGTCCCTGGCTATAGTTTACTTCATCTCTGTACTAATGGTCTCGAAATATCGTGACATTTTGGAGCCTCCGATCTCCCAACGTCCACCGAGCCCCGTTCAAACGATACAGACGAACGGCGCTAATCTGCGAACGGGTAGCCCGTCAGGTAAGAATTTTCACGTTTTCCTCACTATACAAACATATTTGACTCGGATACAAAAATTATCCACAAGATGGATGTCAACCCCGCGTTAAATCGATTACCAGTAACGAACAGGACCTCCTTCCGTTTACATGTACACAAGGCGTTCCTTGGCAACCTCGTTCACGTCATTTTCAGGCATCTCCGAAATAGAAAGATCTGTATTGGGTTGCTCGTAGAGCCTGGATCGATTACGAAGCCAATACAGAGTTCATTATCGTACATCCGTTTAAAAAAAACAACCATAAGTCTCTCCCATATTCGTTATTATTATTATTACGACCATCATCATCATTATGATTCTTATGATTTTCATTACTCCATTTATTATTACTATTTTAATCTTACAAAAATTGTTGTTACTATTATTATTATTATACATAAAAAAGTACTGATTGGAATTTATTATTTTTATTATTTTTTTATTACCATTTAATTATTAAGATGAATAAATGTTAATAATAATTATAGTCATAATTTCCAAATTTAGTTTGTTAGTAGTAATGATACAATGATACAATTATTGTTATAAATATTATTATTATTATTAATCTATATCCTAAAGATTATTTGGAAAAGAATTTTTTAAATAATAAATATGAACAAATTTACTTATGTTTGTCATCGATTAATTTATTCATTATTATCATTACTATGATAATTATTGTTTTTGCTATTATAATTTAAATTTTACCTGCGAAAAAAAGATCGTTTCACAATTTTTGGCAAATCGCGTTTTCAACACTTCAAAACTCTTATTCGTCAGATATATTTGTTCGCGCGTGTAATCGTGTACACAAACATACAAAAAAGAAATGTAAATACGCGTGCCGAATAAATGGGAGAAAAATCGGGCGCCTCCTGAACTTTGACGGCAATTGGGCCGAATGATCGAGTTCGTTTCGTTCGACTTCTTGATTGAGATACACAATAATAGAGCATGGCCAAAGTTATCGAAACACTCTCCGACAGCATGACGAATAAATTGTTCCACGATTGTCAGCACATAACGTTACGAATATTGTCCTCCGATTACAGTCCGATTACATAGTTACTATACGACATAGCGTTCTTTTTTTTTTTTTCCATTTTAATTTCGTTTCCCCTTTTCGTTTCGAATGAATTCGTTTCATTTGAAAATGGGCTCGGTACACTCGGAGAGGGAAAATAATGTTGTAGAGATGACGCAAATATATATACTTTAAAAAAATATATATTATGATTTTTTTTTCACGTGGGGATGATTTATTACCACCTTGTAGCAAAGCATGTGTGGTTGCACTCGCGTAGCCAGTAATGACTAATCTATCTGTATCTGACAGTGAGAGTTTTGATGTTTGTCGAATGTGTTTGCACCAATATTCATTAGAAATCGAATGTCACCGTCATCGATGAAACTCGTTTGATACGGGCAGGGGGGGGGGGGGAGGAGGCGAATAATAAAAGTGGTAATTCCTGGTGAACAGAGGTGATATTTACAATCGAAAATCATTAATGACCGTCATTGCCATTCATTCGTTTCGCTGACTCTCCTTACGAATTCATTTATTCGTACTCGTGTTTCTTTTTTATTCCATTTTTTTGTACGAAGAATTTTTCGAAGCCTCGAAACAAAGGGTGCGCTCGCACGTACGAAACGTGGAAATTGATCGATGTATCAAGAGG
Organism: Ophioninae sp. A BG-2022a; assembly: GCA_030523105.1. Classification (NCBI taxonomy): domain Eukaryota; kingdom Metazoa; phylum Arthropoda; class Insecta; order Hymenoptera; family Ichneumonidae; species Ophioninae sp. A BG-2022a. The sequence continues at coordinate 14,404 of JAPYZI010002320.1, read as the reverse complement.
AGAGATACATCGAGTTTAGGGATCATTCGTCAATCGAACGTCAGCCGAATCGATGCTAGTTCGGATCCCGAATGACTGCCCACTGTGAGAGCTCGTAACGTCGAAACTTTACGTTCGATTATTTTTGTGTCTTTTTTTTTCAACTTACAACTCTGATTAATACGCGCTCGTCGTGAATAATGAAAACGAGCATGATACTTACGAGCGGTGAGCTTCGAAAGTAAAAATGGATCGTACGAGTATCGTCAGTGGAAAAATCACAACCTGGAATGTCATTTATCGATTATAATTCATACTCTTCGTTGTCAATTATTTTGAGAGGATTTTAACAGCCTGGACTTTTACATTCTTCAGATATCAGCTCTCTTATCTATCGAACTATTTGCTTTTTTGCTGACGGGAATAGAAAACGCATTGGTGAATTTGATGAACGTTATATCGGCGTGAAAACGAGGCTCGTTTTTATTGTCAAATATTAGAAACATGATTAAAGTTTTTCTCGGAGTGTAAAAAAATATTTTATATATTTTTCTATATTGTAAAAAGGAAATTTATGTTTTTATTCTTTTTTTGGGAGGTTCAAACAGTGAATTTTCGGCAAAGTTGCAAATTGTTAATCACTCTGCAAAAATGATCATCCCGGGGCTGACGTTCATGTATTTTTTTTACTCAGTATAATTCTGCAACGGAAAAATGTTTTTTTTTAAGGAGAGACAGAGAGGAAAAAGCTTCACTTGGAATATTAATGATTTGGAAGGAGAAGATTGACGAGGTGAATTAATCGAGGAGGAGGAACGTATCGTCTTTGCGACGAGGTTAAAAATTCATTCATCGAGACTAGATACGACGAAGCCCGACGTAACTTCAATGACGTTCGAAACAATTTGATTCAATGATGATTAAGATTTAGGAAAGGAAGGAAGTTTCAAAGCCTAGGTGATCGATCGACACAGGGCCTATAACTCTCATTTCTTCCCAAAAATCAACAATTTTCAAGAAAACACTGATTTTGCAAAAAAAAATTCTCCATCCCTCACGTTTCGTTATCGTAAAATTGTAGAAAAAATAGAGAAACGAATGAACTTAACGGATTCGATAAATCGAATCGGATTTTTATCTCCAGTCTGTTTGGCATGTTGCTTAAAACGCAACGACAGGTGCAAATTTTGATTTCTGTTTTACTCGAAACTCGAAACACGGCGATGACCAAAAAATAGCGTACGAAGCTAATTACGAGCAATCGTCGCGCGGTGGACGCGAACGCCCGATGGTGCCGTTTCGAGGAGGACGGATGTTGAAATTTGCAAAGCTCGGGTCAACGAGCCAAGTTGGATGACTCAAGTTGGGGAGAGATCGGAACGCGTGGTAACGTGGCAAATGTGGGTTTTCTCAGGAGATGGGAATGGTGGTGGAGGAGGTCGGCCACTGTTTCCGCAGTGGTCACACCACGTGTATCCTCAGTTCCTCCCGGGTACTCACCCCAACGCCAATGCCAATGCCAATGCGAACCACCACATGAGCCAGCACCACCACCAGCACCCGCTACCGGCTGCCAGGCACTCTAATCGCCAGACCCAATCCAGCTATTACCTCCCGAATCATCACAGCAATCATTACAATAATCATCATACGAATAACTATAACTACCATCGCCACCATCATTATCATCATCACAATAACAACAATCATCATCACCCGCTTCAAAAGCATACCGAACAGCCCCGAAATCTCTATCATAGAAACTCCGGTGTCGGTCTGCAAGGTAATTCTCATTGCTCGAAACATTAACAATTTAACGAAACGATAAACAACAACAAGATATAAGAAACAACTGAGCGCAATAAAGAAACACGGAATGCCGCGCTGATATTCGCTTATTTTTTTGTTTTTTTTTTTTAACGCACCGCTTGTGAAGTCACTGTATTTTTAGGAATGGCTTAATGTCGTCGATTGCTAATTGCAGCATCCTCATTGGTACATGGACCATTGATGGATCTAATTTCTCAAAAGTATACACTTATTTGTTAAAAATTGATCATCTAAAAAAAATGTTATATAATGATTTTAATTTTTTGAAAAACAATCGAAGATTTTGATTCATAATCGATCGATGAAAGATTTGTAGATCAATCTTTTTATAAAATATGTAAACACTCGTTAATTTCCTTAATTTAAAATGAAAATTATTTTTCTTCTATAATAAAATTAAATACTTTTTAAAACCTTTCCGTTGGGTATGAACAAAATTCAAAGCAAATTCGAGCACTCCAATTCGAGCCTAATATCCAGTAATCAATTATTCGCAAAATCCTGTCGAAAAACTTCAACCCTGATGTTTACAGTTTAAAGACAGCTCTTCGTGTAATCTCATTTTTACAAAAATTAAGAGGTAACGGACGTATTCCCAAAAACAAAAAGAAAATGTCAAAACGGGGTTTAAAAAATTTGAGATTGATCGTAAAGAGATTTTTCGCGTCAAACGAATAACGATAAAAGTAATTGGGTGCTCAAGCCTAAGAGGCGCAAATTTGGCATGCAATTTTTTCGCACTCAGCGAGATCGGCTTTACGGTTAAAAATTGATTTTTCGCCGGCGCACCCTAACGCTTACACACGTGACGCTTTTTTTGTCCATGCTGTTGATCATTACGTATGGCAAGTCATTCCAGACTTTATCGAGTGCACGAAACGATCGCAAATAAAAAAAATTTTTTAAAAACAAATTAGAAAATTATCTTTCCGCACCGATGTGTACGATCGAGAAGTCGTTGGAAATCCTCAACCGATATTCACAGCTACGCTTATCTTTCGTATTACATTTTTTTTACCATTTCCAATATATCCCGCCTTGTGTCTCTATATATGAGCATAGCCCAACTTCGTATTGCTCCAGCATCGATATAGTAACTGTGTGTGTTTTTATTCCCGAAGTGGTTACGGATCATACGCGATGGAGTTTGTCCGGCTCGTCTCTATTTTGCATACAAATAATTAGCCATTTATGGAATTTGTTGTTGGTCTTATTTTTCATTTCTTTTTTTCAATCCTTTTCTTCGCAGAAGCTTTTCGAAACGTATGCAAAACAAATTGAACATGAATTCGATGCAATAAAAAAGCAATAAATAAAACGATCGATGGAATTATCATTTTCATAAAAAATCGAATTAAAAAGTCATCAACTATTTTTTTTTTGTAATATCAATAAATGAAAGGATAAAAACACGTGTACTTTCAATTTTAAAAAATCGAGAAGCTCCTTCGATCTCGTCACTTCGCAAATAGGATTTCGGATCGTTGGGCACACGTTTCGTCGTAGCTGGATTCGTTTATTTCGGCTTGCCCAAAATTTTGGTTCGCAGCATGTGGAGGACGAACGTTTTCTCCGGTGGCACAATGAATTCGCGTCAACTGTTCTCTGCATGCTTTTATATGATTATCGAATTACGTGATATCTAGGCTTTCAATTAGTCGCCGAATTACGCTGACGAATTGAGGCGGCCAGCTCGGAACGTTATTCGAATGTTGCCTTGAAGAAAAACAAAAGTCAATTGTTATTATTATTATTATTATTGTGAACAAAAAAAAGAATTGGCAAAATCCAAGGAAGCGTATAGGTGACGAGAATGATTTTCAGGAAGCGGAGGAATAATGAGCCAGTCCGGGTCTCAGGACGATGGCGAGTACGAGGTGATCATCGTCGATGAGAACAACTCGTCTATTCTCGCTGATCACGACGTCACATCGTCCGGATCACCCTCCACCAAAGTAAGTCCCAATTGTTCAAATCCCGTTCTTTTTTATTCAACGACAACCACAAAACCTATCGGGCAGTCTTTAAGTTTTTCCTGACGCAAAATATCGATAAACAAAGAAAAGTTGCATCATTTTTCCCACTGATTTGCGCGATTCCTCTCTTTTGGGAAGGGGAGGAGGAAGGAATTTTATAAATCAGATTCGTTGAAGTTTTGGAGAGCCGATTTTCGCGGCGAAAAATTGTTTTCATTCACGCGCGTGCGCAAAGGACTCGGAACGACGAACAAGAGTACAAACGATCAGGAATTATTTCCTGTAGCACATAAGCATGTGAAATGCACGCGAGGCAGATGCACGCTCACGATCGTGAATCCTCTTTGAAAACATCGAAGAGTATCTTCTCTTTTTTTGATTTCTCTACCTTTTTCTTTTTGTCGTTGAAATATATACTATGGTTGACCCTGCGATGTTCGGCATGTCTATTAGCTCATTACGATAATTTACGTCCTGCATTCGAATAGTACAAAAATTTCACGAGGAGATTGCGCGATATATTTTCGAGAAGTCACAGTGCGAGGAAAAGACAACTTGATGTCCCATCAGCGGAACCATTAAACGTTGAAACTCGAAAAACGCCAATTCGTTTTGGTAAATTTACGTAATTTGAATATTTCCGTGTATTGTTTTATTATTGGCATTTTTAGGATATCGATAACGTCGATTCAATTAAATATTCGTAAATTTAATTATTTATTTATTTTTGTCGATTGAAAATAGGTGGAATGGATTAAAAAGTGTAGGATAATCGTTATTTCAAATAATTCTTAAGCAGATGCGTTTTTATCATTCGATTCCTGATTTTTTGAGGTACGTGAACATTCATTTAAATTTGTTGTCGTTGCTCGTCGACTCACAAGAACGTTCTACCTGAGTATAAGGCCCTAAAATTTACTTAGATACAGCACATTATTTAAGGGGTTAGGCTACCGTGACGAACGAAAAATCAGAGATAATAAATAAAGTAAGCGCTGTCGAATTAAAAATTACGCGAGATAACTGAAGAATCATTCGAGCGTTCATTTGCATGTACATTTAATGAAGTCCCGTACCGAAATTGATTCGAAATTACGTTTAATTGAAGCAGTTATAAAAAATCTCGGGATTCATCTTTAAACATAATTTGGGCCCTCTTCTTTTTGCAAAATCAAAATTTATGTGATTTTCTTTAAAACGTAATAAAATTATCAAAAGATCTCAAATATAACGTTTCAATTACTCAGCATTTTGTTGCATATGAAATGTAAAATTGCATTGTATTTCAAAAATTTTCTTTTCACTGATTTCAATAATGAAAATTAATCGATCTTTCGTTACAATTCCCACATATCCGCGACCAAAATTTACAAACTGTTATTTCTAGCGATACTGAAAAGAAAAAGAAAATGCAAAAATAATCGTTGTGTTCGAAGGATTGAATTCACGACTCCTCCAGCGTAACTTGTCGCTAGAGAACGCTCTCTGATTCAAGGTCGAGCGTCGTTTATTTTGTTTTCTTTTTATTCTCACATTGGCTTAACCCCTGAAAACTTATCGCTTCACGATTACTCATCCATAATCGTCTACATATTTTCCCGTTTTTCACTCTTCGGTTGCTCCTTCGTTATTATTATTTTCATTCTTCTTTGCCTCAAATTACAATGATAAACAATCGAAGCATGATAAGGTCTATTCTTCCTGTAATTCTCAACGTTAACCCTCTCTCTGCTTGCATCGGCTATGCGTACTAACTACTGGTTCTGAAGGGGGGTCAGAGTGGTGTACCTCGCACGCGGACAATCCTCGAGGATTACGCCTCGTCGGAACAGACCCTCGGCGCTTTGACGAGGTCCGAGCCAGTCGCACGAAATATTCAGGTAAAACTCGATCGGAATTCACATCGCGCGTCGGAAGCGTCTACTAAAAAAATAACAAACAAAAATCAGCTTCTTCTCGTTTCTCTCAGACACCGAAACCGGAATATAAACTCGATTATACTAAATTGCTTATAGAATTTTAAAAAATAATAATAATAAATAGAAAGTTTAATGGGGGACTGTTTTTTGTCATTCGGATATTTACACCCCGGAAACTCGACTTTCTACTCGCTGTCACCGCTTGGAATCACGGATGATGAGCTTCGTTTATCCTTGTATCGATATATATATATATATTAATAATAATAATAATAATAATAATAATAATAATAATAATATTAATAATAATAATAATAATAATAATAATAATAATAACAATAATTATGATAGACGATTGCGTATTGAGTAGTGTATCGATATATTTGCATGCGATTATATCTCGTTCTGTCGTCAAGTACAGCAGCAGGCAAAACACGCTTCGCGGACGGATATGAATTTTCACAATCTTCTTTTCTTTTCCCTCCTACAAAGTTCGTCCGACCGAACGTAAAGTTTGGAAGTTTTTTTTCTCTCCATACTTCTTTTGCAACGTTAAGCGATCGAAATATCGAAGACGAAAAAGTAGAGTAATTGTGATTTGGGGGAAAATAATTGATCAAAAAAAGTGGGGAGAATGAGCGAATTAAACAAAAATTTATTATGTTTTTTGGTTCTTTTTTTTTTCGGGGGAAAAGGTGCGCACTGGACGTGTTTTGCCTCGTGGATAATTGCTAACATTACTGTCATTATTATCATTGTCAATTGAGATATTGCGAGATTCGTAAATGAGATATCAGTAAAAGGAAATAATGTATTGTGGCAAGAGATTGTTTATCGAGTAAAGTGAAATTATTAGAGTAGCAAGAGGGCAAATTAGTCACCGTGTAGTTTCGTATTAGAAAAAGGATTTGCGACCGAGAATCAACACGGCCATGAAAAAAATGTTGTCCACTTTGATGATTTCGAAACTTGACGTCGAAACAGTGGACAATTGAGAGAACATTATTATTTCGAGTTACTTTGACTTCGTAAAAACGAAAGAACGTTTCTCCCGACGTGAATAAATAAGAATTAAGAGGGAACGAGCGATCGATTTGTGTGAGAGAGAGAGCTCGAACCGATCGCCCACTTTGTTCCGCAGAGCAATGACTCTAGCGAAGAGGCTATGCAGCGCAGCAACATCACCGCTGATCCCAGCCCTTCCGACATCACGACCGACAACGAGAACAAACTCAATTCTTCCGAAGAGGCTTGGACCGATGTCAACCTCAACGAGGACGGTGACAATTTACCGATCACCAATCCACGCGACGATCCGAGAAACATTCACAATATAGCCCACACGCACGGTAAGCTAAATTCGCAAATGAAACGAGCAAACGGTTAAAACCTGAAGTTGAAAATCAGGGTTATAGAAAAAAATGTATTTTGAAGTTGCAAGTTAAATTATGGGGTAATCGTTCAAATTTTCATTCCCGTTTATATTACTGAACGTGCCAGATTCGATAACAAAATTTTCACAATTTCAGCACTTAAGAAGATTGTTTTGAAAGATGTTTGAAAACTTCTCAGATTTAGCCATGAATCAAGATAAAATATATACAAAACTGTATTAGCAGGATAGCTTCATGTTTCAGTCAACCGTATGCTAAATTTCAATACGTCGCGTTGCTTCATTATTTTATAATAGATTTTCGAACTTGTCAATTCGCTTGACTTGTGCCAACCGAGCGAGGAAGCTTCGAATGAAACGAATGAATAAAACCTTTGAAAAACTGGACTGCTTTCTTCAAATATACAATATTGTCAGAAGTTTTTCTCTTATCGTGTTGTAAGCATTAAGAAAATGAACGATTTATCCATTTTTTAAAGAAACTCAATATCGTTACTGTTTGTATCGAAAGGGAAAAAATGTAAAGGCAAAAGGAAAGGACTTTAATTGTCTCAAGCGACAAATTATTATTGAAATTAGCATAGGCGAAATTATTGTTGAATTTCTACCTCTCAATGAAAGAACATATTACAAGGAAAAGATAAAATCAGAAGTCTTATTTGAGTAAGAAATGTAAAAAACTATTATCAACTCAAAATGTTAAGAGATATGAAAAAGGATATTTTCGATATTGAACCCTTTGCTGAGCCCAAAAGAAAATAATTCATAATATTTCCCACGATACCCTTTGTCGTTTCAATGGAATATCAAAAGCAAAGTTCAAAAGGATTTCTGTTGAAAACAGGTGATCCAGATAGCGAAGGAAATGTTCTGGATCAAGAGAATCTCTGTGATCCTGGACGTGGCGAGAAGCCGACTGCAGAAATTTCTGTAGTCCGAGTGCCGGATAGGCTGATGGTCAGTGCAGCTTCACCGCGTCCGGACGATTTGCCGATCAAGGGCCTCGTGGAACATATTCCAGTGCCCACACCTTCGCGCGAAGCCTCCCTCACCCAGAAGTTAGAAATGGCGCTCGGTTCGGTTTGCCCGCTTCTGCGTGAGATCATGGTCGACTTTGCGCCGTTCCTCTCCAAGACCCTCGTTGGATCTCACGGCCAGGAACTTCTTATGGAAGGTAAAGGTACGAGAAGGCATTTTATTCCCTTGCAGAGAGGAAACGAATTGTCGAGATCAAATTCAGGCCCCACGGACGTCCCTTCGTATCTATTGGATTAAGCTTTTGCTTTTTCTAGAAAAAGAAATACTTTTAGAGCCTCAAACATCCCTTGTACTCGATGATGTCAAAGGTCAAAACAGAAGAGGAAAAACTAAGAAAAATATACCGAAAAAGGAAAAATAGAAACACCGAACTTAAAAAAATGCTACGTTGCTTTTGAATTTTCTCGTCTGATAAATACAGGGAGCGCATTTGATTTGTATGATACTAATTCTTCAAGGGGAGGATTACAACCGATATACTTTGCATGTCAGATAGAGAGTTTTAACACCTGAAAATATTTAGAATTCCTAAAAATAATCGCGAACGCAAGGCGCTGTGTCAATATTCTAAAAAAAAAATTCTCAAGATTTCTGACGGAAAATGCATTGTCAACTTTTCCGTGAAATTTTCAATTTCGATGACCGCTAGACTTACGAAATACAAAAACAGAAAGATACGGTAGAATGCCCGGAACGTGGGTGCAGTGAATCGGGCAATGATCTCGTCGATTCAGCAAATTCATATTCCACGTGAACTTTACGAATTAGTATGCCGAGAGTTGCACTCGAGTACGATTCAATCCTCGTTCCACACAATTTAATCCTTCGTCAAGCAAATAAATATCTGTACGTAGGTCCGAATACAAAAATATATATATATCTTTTTGTACGTACAAGCTTTCGATCGGCCCGGCGTCTATTTTTATCCCGCATCGAACACGTAGCGATAAATCGGCGAATCTTCGTCAAATCGTTTCGTTCCCCCCGCGTCGAGAGCGTTTCCTGTGCAAACTGAATTTTCACTTCACGTACACTTAACAATTTAAGGTTTGACGACCTTCAAGAACAGCAATTCCGTCGTGGAGCTCGTGATGCTTCTGTGCTCACAGGAGTGGCAAAATTCGTTGCAGAAACACGCCGGTCTCGCTTTCATAGAGCTCATCAACGAGGGAAGGTAAGCTCCGCCATTTTGTAAGACTTTACCCAATTAATTTCGATATACACTACAAGCGTTTTCATGCACTTTCGTAGTTGCACACTTTTTTCGTTTTAACGATTATGTAACAGTGTTCGTACTTACATGAAAGTCTTTAACGGTTGCACTAATATTTGCATCGCCGGCGATGTTGTTTTTGAAATCTCTAACGGTTTTATTCTGATAACACTTGTGTATTTTTCATACCGTGATTGTTGTACGACGCGCCCTTTTGCGTCGTTCGTTCGCGAGAGGGTACGCTTTTGACCGTTGGTGGCGCCGTAGTCGTAGTGTATCGTTGCGCGATTAGTGCGTAGTACGGACTCGTGCGCCCACCAAAAGTAGTCCCTTTGATGAAAAAGTCAAACTGCGATGGGAGTTGAAGAAAAATGAATAAGAAATCGAGATAATTGAAAAATCAGGGTCAAAAAGGAAACAAGCAAAGAACAATAACGCTAGCGAAAGTAAACAATCCGAATATGCTGATGCAATAACGACGTATTATTGCATCATCCTGGGTGTAGTAAACGCGCAGGCGCGAGCCAAAAGTAGTGCTCAGTAAGTGTAACGGACAAGCAGCGTTGGGGATGAAACACAACGGGGAAAAAATGGCGGTCGTAGAAAATCGGGATCAAAAGGGGAGAAAAAAAAGAAAAAAAGTTTATCGAAACTGAAAAACTTCGAGCATGACAAAACCGTGAAATCTTTTTGACGCAGGTTGCTCTCCCACGCGATGAAGGATCACATCGTTCGTGTCGCGAACGAAGCGGAATTCATCTTGAACAGGATGCGCGCCGATGACGTCCTCAAGCATGCAGACTTCGAGGTAAATTTTCTCTCTCCTCGCAATTTAATCACGAAACTCCTTGATGCCGGAAAAAAAAGATCGTACCAATCGAGTTCATTACATGCTATTTACTCGTTTTTCCCGGCAGTCTCAGTGCGCCCAGAGTCTTCTCGATCGCAGAGAGGAAGAAAGAATGTGCGATCATCTGATAACCGCGGCGAGAAGACGCGATAACGTTATAGCCAGCAGGTTGCTCGAAAAAATTCGCAACATACTGTCGAACAAGCATGGAGCTTGGGGCTACATGGATCCAATGGCTGCCAAGTGAGTCCAGCTGAAGGCATTCCTTATTATTTTATTACCACCCTATCCTCCTCCCATGACTTTTCTCCTTCTCACCCCTTCGGCTAACGCAACATCTCCATTCGAATAAGGCATAAAGATTGGCTTTGAATTAATTGAAACACTGGCAATTACTTGTCCAGAGCTTGTTGAAGATGTGGATAAAATTCCAGAAGAAATGTTGCTTTATCAAGTCTATCAAACTCGGAGGGTTAATTGCACTCGGAATACAAATGAGTTTTCTTCGATTCAATTCAAACAATGTGTTTGGTGCATTTTTTGTCCATAGATCAATTGTACGAAAAAATTTCATTATTTTCAAAATAATTGTTGATCCGGTTGATTGCATTATGATCAAAGAAATTATAATATCACTATAACAATATGCAAAGGGTGAATTAAGCAGGTGCATCGAAAATGGTGTCTACGGTTTTGATGTGCATGCTTAAACAAAAATAAACTAACGGCAAGGTGAAACAAAATCACAAAATCAAACAAAATATTTTGTATTTTGCTATAACGATGATGTCACTTTCTTGTTTTTATAATCTTATTTTTGTAGTTTTGTTGATTTTGATTCTCATTGATTGAATCAGTTGATTTCTGAAATTTTGTTGATTTTTATTCTTATTGTTTTAACAATCAACATTTGATAATTATAAACAATCATTATTAAATATGTATAATTTAATGTTTTTTTCAGGTTTCAAATTGCCAAAAAATATTGAAGGTTCAAGAAAATATTAATTTGGTTATGTTTGAATGTTTGAAATTTCAACACGATTTCTGCCACTGAAGTTTTCATTTCGAAGTTACTTTCCCTGTGACATCCACAATTCAATTTTTTTTTTTTCTTAATTCATGGTAACATTGATGATAAAAGATTCGGAGTTAAAAAAGATCGATTGTTGAACGCAGACTGGCCGAATATTGGAAGCTCGATGCCTGGGAGGACGATGCGCGCAGACGAAAGCGGTTCGTCCACAATCCGTTGGGCTCGAGTCATCCGGAAGCGACGTTGAAAGCGGCTTTGGAGCACGGGGCACCCGAAGACGCGATCCTTCAAGCGCGGGAGGAGTTCCACGCCCATTTGGCAGCATCGCGTGCCCATCAGCAACAACTGCAGTCAGCGGACCTCATGGACGACAGTGAATTACTATCTGACGATCGTGATCTCGATAACGATCTGACCGGTTAGTTAGCCGATTTCACTTTGCCCATCCTTCGCGTCCTTGACGTTCGTGACGACTCTCGAAAGCAGTCCAGTCTTGTCGGTTCAGTACGTTTGTACCGAACCCGTTACGATTTTGAAGGATCATAAGTACGGTCGAACGTTTAAAAGCAAATAATTCGAGACAATGAATAGTTGACTGCAACGAGATTGCTCGAGTTCTCTTTCGGAACCCAAACAAACAGAAGGTATTAGATAGATATAAAGAATCAAACAAACAGATTCAAATCTTATATAAGTCAATTCAAACCTTAAAAGAATCAAACAAACAGATAGACTTGAACGATTTCCTTTCAGGACCCGTCAACATCAGCACAAAAGGCAAAATCGTTGCTCCTGGAATCGTCGCTCCTGGCATCGTGTCCATCACGTCGACCGAGCTCTACTTCGAGGTCGACGAGGACGATCCGGAGTTCAAGAAGATCGACAGCGAGGTGAGTCATGAACCATCGAATGCATGGACTTTCAGGATATTAGAAACTTTACTATTAATCGGTTTGAAGGTGCCAGTCTTTTGGACTTGTGCCGGATTGGTCATCGGAGCTTCCGCTGCGTCTCTCATAGATTCGCATCTGTGCAAAATATGAATACGAGTTCAAAGTACTTTTTGAATGCCCCAGCGTGCTAAGTCAGAACCGATTAACCTCGAGCATCTTTCCACTGAACCGATTTTTGACTCGGATACATCTGGTGACTCGAAAGAGGAAGTTGGAATGATGCCCGAGAGTCCGAAATGTGGTTCGTTATTGCCCGTCAGTTATCTCAATTATATATTGAATTATTCATGGCAGGTTGTGGTAATTTCTCAAGTTCTCTCGGTTCGCGCGAACCAACATGGAAAACGTTCAGTCAGGTACGAGAACGGCATTGAGGATGGAGCAGGTGCCCTTGACGTATGAGATTCGAGCTTGATTCCGATGATGTCTAGGAAAGGCGGGCGAGATCCGAGTGAGAACTCGGTAGGCATGGGGTAGCGATAAATAATGAGGGAATATCCATCACGCGTGATCAGTGAGAAGGATTGGAATTAACGAACGAATGTGATCCATAAGTGATGAGACGTGACTGGAGCTTCCATCATTTTGAAGAATCTTCCAAGTTCCTTCCTTTTGTCACTTTTCAAGCTTGGACGAGGTGACCTTTGACGATTGGACTTTCCATCCATTTGTTCAGGTTAGGATGATGTTGGTCGGATGGACTTTGACGATTGGATTTTTAATCCATTCTTCGAGGTTAGGCTGATCCACGAGTTATCCATGAAAAGGTATTTTTCTGGATTGTCTTCGGTTTTCGTCCGATGATTAGCGGAGCATGAACGACATCAGGGTACCGATGTCCATCTCTTTCTCCCTCTCTCGCTCTCTCTTTCTCTTTCTTTCTCTTTTTGACTCCATGATAGGCTGATGGGCTGAGATATGCGCTGGAACTTTCGACCTCCCGACAGCATCAGACCTGGCCTGGAAACGCTGCAGTTCTGACAAGATCACGCGGCGTAGAGGAACGAAGGTAGAAAACGTGAAGGAGAGAGAGAGAGAACGAGGGGGTTGCGGGGAGCATCTCTAGCCAGGGAGACGATTATCATATATCGGTCGTAGATCTCGCTCGGTTTGTATAACCGAGGAATAAAACAAACAGAGGTATATAAGGCCCCATGGGGGCCCCGACTGATCTTCAGGGTCGGCAATTATGAGCCTCCCGCGGGGCCCTACCTCTCCAACACGCTATACTCCGCTCTCCTTTCTCTATGCCATAATCCCGAGCCCCTTCTACACTCGAGGATCCCAGTATACATCCAGCCGAATACATTGCTGGCTTTTCCTTCTCTCGTCTTCGCTCTCGAGTGAATACTACTGTCTCGTTCTTCCCATCGCGACAAACTCACCAACTGTTTTTGTTTCAACCAAGTTTTTTCGACCATTCTCTCTGAAAGCGTATTTCAACAAATACACTTTTCTGATAGCGAAACTCAACATGGAAACAAGATTTTCAACAACTCAATTGAACACCGTACCGAGACATCACTTTTTCTTCGGGTTTTCAAAATTATTCAAAGATCTGAAAAGTTACATTGTTTTCGTCATTTTCCCATTGGCCAGGAAACATTACCTACACAGTTTATGTACAAGTTGGATTACGTGAACTGTGTAGGATTCTTCCTTAGCAGGTTAGGGTAGGGTAAGACAATTCTGATTCTAAAAAAGAGTTTTATAATAATTCTAGTCCCAAGTTTGTTTTTAATTCTGAAAAATAATTTCAAGAAAAGTCTACTTCCGAAAAATAATTTTATAAACAAATTAAAAACAATCGTTTTAAAGAATAAGTAGGATGATTAAAAAATCGTTTGAACTTTGATATTCGTACGCAAAATAATAAATGAAGAAGTTCTATCGCAACTATAAGTTAATTAAAACAACAAATAATTTTGCTTTGTATTTTTACAGTCTAATCCGTCAATTCTGAGTCACAGGACTTGACGATTTTAGGTCCTCGGTGCTTTTCTCCTCACTGATTTAACTGTCAAAGCGTGTGAGTCCCGCTTGACTGGCCGGTCGAATTCATTTTTCTGGCGCTTTTTCGGTTCCCGTTTTGAAAATAAATTCTTCGAGAGTTCTCGATCCGTTTTTTTTTTTTTTTTTTTTTTTTTTTTTTTTTTTTTTTTTTTTTTTTTTTTTTTTTTTTTTTTTTTTTTTTTTTTTTTTTTTTTTTTTTTTTTT
>JAPYZI010002319.1:0-25909 GCA_030523105.1 Ophioninae sp. A BG-2022a | reverse complement strand
AAAAAAGGTATTTTGCCCAAAAACCGAAAAAAATTTTTGATTTTTAATATTTTTTTTAATAGTCCATTTACATGTAATTTGATCCCCTGAACACGAATCTGCTATTAATTTTCCCCAAAACTCAAAATTTCCATAAAAAAATCATTAAAAACTTGTAAAAAGGAGCTTTCGACGGTGTTTTCGACGAAGTAACGATTATATTCGAAATATTAATAATAATTCAGGGGTTGTTGATCCAGGGTTTGAACAGCTGGCCGCTCGTGACGCCGCCAGGCGGCAGTTTGGGTCGCGGAACATTCGTCTTCAAGCCGCCCATAAGAACTGTCCTTCTATGTACGTCTGACTTCGTTGGCCGTACTACGGCTTCTGCTGGCTGTCTTTTCTGGTATCAAGATAATTTTTTAAAGACTCTTTCGCTTATAACTCCGAAGCCATGGTGAGTACGTTCGATTCTGTTTGTACCTCGCACAATGTAGAATTGCGATTGATTGCATAGTGGCGTATAAAATAATTGCAATGAATGCTTCGCCGCTAGAGGTTATCCAAGAATGACGTTTAGCTATCATTGCCTTATTACTCGTTTTCGAAGTCAAATTAATTTTCGGCACGAACAAATAACCTCACTGGATGTTCCAAACCTCCCGCTTCAAGGTTACTTCGTTAATCTTCGTTGACAGTCGAATCGTAGTAGAGTAGCGCACGCCTGCACCGACTAGCTTTATTCAGCATGATGTTACCTGCGATCTCTGGTAGGTATCTTTATTCTTCTCGCAGCCAATGACACCTGTTATGACGAGCGTCGAGGAGCAGGACAAGTTGTTGGAGGATGCCATCGGTGTCGTCAAAGTACAAGCCTTTCAAATGAAACACTGTCTAGACCACAACAAACTCATGGACGCCCTCAAACACGCCTCCACCATGCTCGGAGAACTTAGAACTTCTCTGCTGAGTCCAAAGAGCTACTATGAATTATGTATCCTTGTAAAACTGGAAACTTCACCCTGAAGAGCTCATTAATAATCCATTGATCCGCAAGATTCGTTTTAGCTATAAATGATAAATAATAAGACGTTTGGGTTTGTTCAAAATCCATTTGATTCTTATTTAAAACAAATCCAAACAAACTCGCATAATTCTTCCTTACAAAATCTGCTAAAAGATATGGCAATCACGGACGAGCTGCGACATTTGGAGATATATTTGCTGGACGAATTTCAAAAAGGCAGGAAAGTTGCCGATCTCTACGAACTTGTACAATACGCAGGAAATATCGTGCCACGTTTGTTAGTATTTCAATCGTTTTCTTTTTTTCGTTCATTGTTATGAAACCCAAACAAAGCCAAACATTTTTAAAATAAAAATGTTATTACAGATATTTACTTATCACGGTTGGTCTGGTTTACATAAAAACAAATCCGTGTCTGAAAAGAGATTTATTGCGAGATTTGGTCGAGATGTGCAGAGGTGTTCAGCATCCCCTGCGAGGCCTCTTCTTGCGGAACTATCTGTTGCAATGCACGCGAAACATTTTGCCAGATGTGTCGGAAGGCGACGACGAAGAGGGGACTGTACGTTTTTTTGGGAAAAGTTCAAACGTATAGCTTTATCGCAATATTTCGTATTTCTATAATATCGTGTTTAGGTCCGTGACAGCATTGATTTTGTACTCATGAATTTCGCGGAAATGAACAAATTATGGGTGAGAATGCAACATCAGGGACACAGCAGAGATCGTGAGAGGAGGGAGAGGGAAAGGGAAGAACTGAAAATTCTCGTTGGAACGAATTTGGTCCGTCTGAGTCAACTGGAATCTGTTACGCTTGACAAATACAAAAAGGTGATCGTCCTTAACTAAATCTATAACCTTAAAATCCCTTAATGGAAATTTAAAACCTCTAAGAAAATTTATAACCTTTCCTAACCGCTAAAGAAAAACTGCAAACTCATGAATTTCGATTAGTTTTATCACAACCGAAAAACCGTTTTCAGCTCGTTCTACCAGGCATATTGGAGCAAGTAGTCAGTTGCAGAGACGCAATCGCCCAGGAATACCTGATGGAATGTATAATTCAGGTAATCTTCTTTAAAGATTAAAAAAAACAATTGCAACGAGAATCGTAAAAAAATATCCATTTCTCTTTTTTTGATATCCAGGTTTTCCCGGACGAATTTCATCTCCAAACTTTGAACGCATTCCTCAAATCATGCGCCGAACTTCACAACGGCGTTAACGTCAAAAACATAATAATATCGTTAATAGACCGTCTGGCCACATTCAGTCAGAGATCGGACGGTGTTGGAGGTCCGGGTAGTCCAAGCCAGATACCCGGTATACCGCAAGACGTCAAGCTTTTCGACGTCTTCAGTGATCAAGTCGCTACTATAATTCAGGTACGCTAAGTATTTTTATCACATCCCAATCTTTTGTTTAAACAAATAGAGAGCGAACGTTCAATGATGACCGGATACTACACAGCGACTGATAGCTCCATGATTGTAGAAACAAAAAACGGCACTTACTCATCTAGTTTAAGTCTGAGAACGCTGACGCTCTTCTTATCATAGTTATATTTAATTGCATGACAAACATTAAATAACAATTCATTTATTTCTTGAAGCTTCATGCGAAATTATGAAAAGTGTTCTTCAAACGTATGAAAGACGCGATATTGCGACCGTTACCACGGGTCAACGAATGTCAATGTCCTTGAAAGATTAAAGTATTCGTGAGATGTATAGGTTAAAGCTGTCTTTGGAGGGGGGTTGATACGCCACCCCTCTGTAAACTCGATTCGTAGACTGTCGATTATTTAAATCACAGTCGCCGTTGCGAGAGATATCAAATATTCGACGTTCCACATCGTTGATACAAATTTGAAAACTTGGAGTTTCTTCGATTGGCACTTTGCGTTTCTTTAGACCAGACAAGACATGCCTCCGGAGGATATCGTCTCGCTGCAAGTGGCTCTGATCAATCTGGCCCACAAGTGTTATCCGGAGAGAGTCGACTACGTTGACAAAGTGTTGTACACTACGGTACAGATATTTGAAAAACTCAACGTAGAGAAGTGAGTACGGTTGGTGAAAAAACTGAAGAAAAACTAATTCATGTTTTCATCGAAAGCTCAAAATACTTTTTTTCCATTCAAGATTAGAGTACAACAGTGCGGTGTCTCGAGAACTGGCGAGACTAATGAAGATACCGGTTGACAATTACAAGAACATACTTACAGTATTGAAACTGGAGCACTTTGCGCCTCTCCTCGATTATTTCGATTACGAGGGTAGAAAGCTCCTCGCCGTTTACATTATTACGAATATATTGGAAAACGAGACCCTTATACCTACGCAAGAGCAAGTCGACGCGATACTCTCCGTAGTATCACCGCTGGTTCAGGATCAACCCGATCAACCCAGTATCGAGGAGGACCCCGAAGACTTTGCCGAAGAACAGGGATTACTCGGAAGGCTCATACATCACTTCAAGTCCGAAACCGCTGATCAACAGTACATGATACTGAGCGCTGCTCGAAAACACTTCAGCGCCGGTGGTAATAAGAGAATTAAATATACCCTACCGCCAATTGTATTTCAAGCATATCAGCTCGCTTTCACTTATAAATCTCTGAAAGATCAGGTTCGTACAATTTTTGTTTTATCTCTGTTTATCTAAAAAAAAAAACTCTTAAAAGTTTCTCTTTTTACGTACTGGCTTTTTTTTGCAGGACGAAATGTGGCAGAAAAAGTGTCAAAAGATATTTCAATTTTGTCACTCGACGATAACCGCGCTAATGAAAGCCGAACTTGCCGAATTGCCCCTAAGGCTATTCCTTCAAGGTGCTTTAGCCATTGGTGAAATAAGATTCGACAACTTTGAGATGGTAGCTTATGAATTCATGAGCCAAGCTTTCTCCATATACGAAGACGAGATCAGCGACTCGAAAGCCCAATTGGCAGCCATCACCCTTATTATCGCTACGTTCGAACAGATGAGTTGCTTCGGAGAAGAAAACGCTGAGCCTGTCAGAAATCAGTGCGCACTTTACGCTAGCAAATTGTTGCGAAAGCCTGATCAGTGCCGGGGCGTCGCAACTTGCTCGCATATCTTCTGGTCCGGCAAGTCATTGGCGACGGGTGGAAAAGAGGTGAATTTACTGTTTAACATTTCGCTACTGTTCAATATTGCTTTTCCTTTCGCATTAATGAACGTGTTACTTCCATCAGATGCAAGATGGCAATAAAGTGTTGGACTGCTTGAAAAAAGGCATTCGCATAGCGAGCCAATGTATGGACACTTCCGTCCAGGTACAATTGTACGTAGAGCTGCTCAATCATTACATCTATTTTTACGAGAAAGAAAACTCGCCGGTAAGTTCCTTAAACCCGAAATACAAAAACCGTTGGACTCTTACGAATCCTAACTCTTAAACTCAACTCCCCTTTTTATCAGGTCACCATGCAAATACTCAACCAGGTAATTGCAAAGATAAAGGAAGAATTGCCGAATTTAGGAGTGAGCGAAGAAACTGATCAAATTCAAAAGCACCTAGCCAATACGATGGAACATCTTCAAAATCGTATGAAGTCTTCCGATACCGAAGGATAATCGTATCGCGATCTCGTGATTCAAAAGCTCAAAACACAATTCGTCGTTTGTAATTTTGTACATAATCGATTACTGGTGATCAATTCGCTCAACTACGATTCGAATGATGCGGATCGTCTGACATTTCGATGCTTTTAAGATAAAGAAGAAAAAGCAATGGTCGCAATCGAGGAAAGATCTAATCATGATGAATAGTATTCATATATACAGATATACAGATATATATATATATGTATTGCTTAGTTGGAAATTTATGATTAATTTTTATAATGCTGGCATAGACCGGAAATTGCATTTCAAAATTATATAGAAATCGTCACCGAAATGGTTTGTTAATGATAACAAAAACGTAGTGATATTTGCATTAAAATGTATACACGAACGTTTTGTTTGTACATTTGTCCAATAAAATTATAATACACGAATTCGTAAAATTTTTTCAATCCTTTTATACGCATTCGGATTCCAAAAGAAATATGCGAAAATAGAAATTTTCATTTTACAGGACGTAGGGGCGATAGAAATCTGCACTTTATCATCGGTCATTAGATAATCGATAACAGCGATCCCTGAGTATTACGTATTTATTTACAGCTGTTGGTATTAGAGATCCCACTTATACCGTAGCGCCGCATCTCCGCCACCGCGAGTCGAGATTGTTTCTCCACTTGCATATCCTATATCGATAGAATCCCGTTGACGTTCGGGTAGTACCTGTCACTTCGCCGATTCCAATAATCGCACGTAAACTTCAAACAATGTTTACACCCGTAAAACTCCGCGAGTATTGATGAAAGCATCAACAGGCGTTATGGAACGCGTATCGTACCGAGAATAATTATATCGATGGGAGTTCTGTGATAAAAATACGATGAAAGTGATGACATCCGGTGGAACAATTTGACAGATGAAAGAGTCATTGAAAATATGATTTCTTTCGAACAGACTAAACGCTGATAAGCGACGATTAAGATAAATGACCATTATCTTGGCTATCCAGCCCAGAAAAAAATGTTCGCCGATGTTACGAGATTACTGCGAAAAAGTCGTCAAAAAGTTCTCCTCGCCGCGTTCCTCCTCACCATCGGGATATATTTCGTTTTCAAATGGGAAAATTTAATCTGTCTCTCCTTCTTTGGCTTTTTGACGGTGTCCTGCTGCTTCGTAGGTCCTCTCGTTATCGTCCTTATACATGTCGCTCTATCCCCGAATCATCAAACTGGCTCCGGCACTACAAAAACTGTCATCGAGATGGACGCTTTCCGTACCATGCTAATGGTTCGTAACAAGAAGACATTCATTTTTCTACTTTTCTTTATTACGATAAAAATTTAATTAAAAAGAACTCGATAAAATTCCAATAACCCTAAAATACATAGTTTCATTCCCAGCAATATGCAATTAAGTCACGAAATCTCATTGCAGAAAGGATACGAGCCAAAATCGTCGAGTAGCAAAAGACAAATAAGATACCCCGTAGTTTTCAACAGACTGGTCGACGGAGCTCTGCAGAATCTTTTGGATTTGGCGTTCCGAGACTTCGTAGGCACATGGCTCGGTGAACTCGCGTTCTCTTCCGATCACACTATCGTCAATATGAAGCAAGACGTTTGGGGTGCTATACAGACTCTTCACGAACGTCTATCTCGGGTTGATCACACCAAACTTGTCGCATGCAGTATAGTCAACAGAGTTACGTTTCACTTTGAAAAAATTAGGATAGCGCAAGCTGCAGTGTACGTATTATTTCATCTCAATCCAGTTCAACGTCGCAAATTCAATTATGTGGCCAAATTTGGAAACTTACATTTTTTATTCATTTTATCTATAATATTCATTTTTATTCAGTTCAGTCATAGCACTGAAAATTTCGGTCTTTCACATCGTAGGTAATAAATAAAAGTGACAATATTTTACCAAAATTTCAGTTCAGAAGGTGAAGATCCAGTATTCTTACTCTCGCCCCATCTCATGTCGCGAGGAGCGGAGCTTGATTACCTGAGGAGGGTTAGCGAGCTGTGCATAATGTTTTTCTTGCCACGAAGCTATTCTATATCGCCTGCCAAATTTCTTCTTCGTGAAGTTATCACCTGTACAAGTAAACATTCCCACATATTTTCCCAATATCAATTTCAGAATGATAATCATTAAAAATTCGATATAAATGGGTTTGCAGTACTCAAGCCTGCCATAGATTTGATAACGGATCCGGACTATATAAATCAGAAGATACTGTTGTACATCGAGCAGCAACAGTTGGCAGAGGCGATGCACCGTAAGACGTACGAGTACGCAGAGTCCTTTGAGGATTTTATACGTATGATCAAGAGTTCCAAGGACATTGATGTTCTCAAGCACATCAGGTACAACATCGTTACGGAAATAATGCAAGCGACGACTGTTCAAAACGTCAAGAGGGCTCAGGGTTTGGATCCGGAGAGCAACACTTTTGGCAAATCTGACATCGGTCAAGCCCGCAAGCTCAAGCGTTACATAAGTCAGTTGACTTACGCGAAGACCACTTGCGAGTGTCACATGCAGAGTCTCGGATGGGACGGTTATCCGATCAAAGAGTGTGATCCTGCGGACGCTGCAATAGCGACGGAAACTCGATTGATCCCGTTGCAAACGATTCTCGACAATATCATTGGGCGACGCTACTTGACCCAATTTCTGGAACAAGTCGCCAGTCAGGGTCTCATTGGGTATTGGGCCGCCGTTCAGGAATTACGAGCTGCCGAAAGATCCTATTGGCATCAATTGGGCGCCGAAATATTTTACACCTACATCAGATCACCAACTGCCGAGATCAAAGTCGACAAAAACGTTCGGAAGAGAATGGAGAGCTTTCTCCTCGGCGACAAAGGACCCGATGTCTTTTACGAGGTACAGGAAGACGTCGTTCGCGTCATCGAGGAAAAGTATTATCCATCGTTTATCGTCAGCGAACAATACAGGAAAATGCAGGAAGCCCTCATCAGCGAGAGAGCCGACGGTGAGCTCTTTTCGAATACTTCAATTCGATGGTAAAAACTCTGATTTGTCAATTCACACTGACGAGAAAAAAAATGCAATCCTAATTTTTTATAACATTGGTAATTAATAAGGTTAATGTTTGTTCAGTGAACATTAATTAATATTAATTCCTTTCTCAACGAAAATAATATTTTTCGTCCATTTATCGTTCTAATACGAATTCTTCTGTCCAATTTCGGGTTTCCAGATGATAGTAAGTGTGAATATTCAACTTTGTGAGCTTATTTCGTTTTCTTTTGCCGGCTGCACCTCTAGCATCGTTATCATAACGCCATTATCAGTAATACGTTTTACAATTTAGGATTATCGATATTAGGCACAGCTTTGGTACGTTGCAACCCGCAGAGTTTAATGACACGGCGAATACTGAAGAAAGCTGCGTAGGCTGCGCACCCTGATTTTCTTTCAACCGTAGAAACATTTATTTCCATATTAATGATCCGACCCAAGCCTAATTTTGTTTCTTTATATGTTTTACTATCAGGTTTGACGGAAGATCGTCAGTTGGTCGAGGGTTCACTATCGGAGCATTCTTCATTGCTGGTCGGCGATCACTCGAACTACGCTAGGAGTAAGCTGGACCAATTGCAAGAAAAACTTAACAACAAGATGCAAGCGCTGCAAGCGCTGAGATCATCGCTCAAGCCGGAGAGTCGCGTACTCAGCATCCTGGCGAAGGAAGTAGAGTGGCTGCAAGGTGAAAAGAGGCAACTGGAGGCCCATCTGACTCACACGGAGATGTGGGCGGAGCATTTGGGTCGTTGGAGGGCGGACGTCCAAAGCGCAGAAACACCGGACAACGGTGATCCACCGCAATTCATATTGGTCGTCCACATGGCGGAGGACGAAGGCAACGCCGAGAGCATATCAACCGGCTGGGTAGTCTTTCGAAAATTGCCAGAGTTTCAGGAACTCCATCGCAAACTACGTCAACTATGCTCAAACGTCAAAAGCCTCGAATTACCCTCGCAGCCACTCAAGTTCTTTGGGAAAACCTCCGATAAAAATTCTCTCGACAAAGCTAAAATGCAGATACAAAAGTACCTCAATGTAAGTTTGTTTAGGTTCCTTGCGGTTTGGGTTTAACCTCAAATGCTGTCCGAGAATTTAAGAAACTCAAACTCTATCCATGAACTTTTGTGAGAATTCGAGGTTAAACCCAGAGATTGAGGTTAAACTCCGTCCCAGAATTTTGGACAACGAATTACGTTTATTTCGCTCGCAGTTCGTGTTGGAAGATGATCGTCTAAACCAAAGCGAAGCGTTATACGCCTTTTTGAGTCCAAGCTCTGAGCATCTTAAGCACACGACACCGTCACCGAAAAAGTCACGATTCTCTCTCTCCACTCTCTTCAAATCGTAAGTTACTATTTTAGAACATCAAAATCCAGTGATCCAGGATCCAAAATCGTCATCGATGTCATTTGACATTGACAACGTCCTCAACCGACCGGGCGTTTTTAGAGGATCCGGTAGCAGTGGTGATTCACGTGAAAAGGACGAGGACGAGGACTATTCTTTGTTGCTGGACGACAATGATGCCGGTCGAGCCGGCACCGATGCCTATCTCGGTTCCGGAAAGGACGCCATTGCCGAACCCCTTTACGCTCTCCTCGGCGAAGTTTTCGATCTCCGGGGGGTTTTCCGGTGGCTTCGTAGATCCCTCATTACTTTCGTACAAATCACTTATGGCCGAACGATCAACAGGTTGGAAACGCGACGAATCGAATTTTCGTGATTGATCGATATTATTATTATTATGTTAATAATAATAATAATAATCGTAAAAATGCTTTTCTACCAGACAAGTCAGAGACACCGTCGCTTGGGTTTTCTCCGAGCCAATGCTCCACTACTACATCCAACTGTTCACAAAATCATGGTGGCCGAACGGTCAGCTAGTTTCATCGCCGGTGTCGCGCACGGACGAGGAAAAGTTGAAAACTCGGGGCGAGGCTAGACGACAACTGTTAAACAACCTGCCAGAAGTCCTGGCGAACCTCGTCGGCGCTCAGAGTTCCCAAAGAGGCGCTACCAAAGTATTCGACACTCTGCAAAACGTCAATCTCAACAAGCAGCTTTTCTACGTAAGCCGCAACACTTTCGTGTTTGTAGTAATGTTCGTCGAATAGTCAATTTTTTAAAATAATTCATAATATATCAATGTGCTGATGTTAGTAATTATTACATTTTTTAAATCATTAATCATCAGTTTAATTCAATGAAAAAATTCAAAGATTATAACAATTCTTGCAGGACATCTTTGAGGTCCTCATGTACGAGGTATTTCCCGAATTGGAGCGCAAGTGAAGGATCCGTACTGGAAATTACGCAAAAAAAACTTCAGAATCGGTGCATATACGTATACAGGGAGCACAAGTTTGCCAATTATTTTTTACAACCCCAAAACATTCCGACAGAAATTCACGGTGCCCCCTCATTCCTATGGCTTATTTTTGTAGCCGACGTGACGAAGTCGTTATTTGCCCTTTTTGGTTTTATTTTCATTCCTCCGGGTAGATCTCGTTGATCACCCAATATTCCAAAATCATCAAAATATTTCGAGTATAAATATTGAAACGAGAGTCCCTGGTTCGAAGAGCCCAAACAAACCGAAACAGTTTCTTGAACTAAGTACAGTATTAATCGCGGACCAATCCCAGCATCCCCTATTACTATTTCTTTCATTATTTTTCAATCAACCACCCAATAAAGTTGCCATACGGAGACACCAGTAAATACCAAAGACGAGGCACGCACGTATACACAATTATGTAAATACGCATTTCCATTGCCGCGTAATCGTTTATACTTATTTTCTTATCGTTGAACAATTCTGATAAGAATCAATCTTTTTTTTTAATGAATGTCAAACGAACGGTGCTTCATCTCGAATCTGAGCTGTAAAATTGTGCCACGTGCTTCGACGATCCCAAAGTACACTGATTCTATCGTAAAGTTAAAAAAATATAAAACCCAAACATATATCGTACCGTACACGAAACGAAGAAATTTTAGACATTTTTCACGATCCCGAATTTTTCGTGTTTTATTTAATATATATATATGTGTATATTTATTATTATTATTATTATTTTCACGAGAATGTTTAATTCGAGAAAAAGAAGAATGGGTTATAATTGTTATCGCTCTTGTCATTATTATCATCGTTGACGTTCATGAAAAAATAACTTAACCCAAAATGGTTTATTCGACGTTGACGTTTTTTAATTCATTTGATAAATCGTATTTGTGAGATACGGTGCTTCGAGGAATATTTTTTACACGTTACTATTGTGCTAAATGTGTTACGTTTGTAATCGAATGAATAGGTTATGTTTCTCATCGAAGCATCGAAGGGTATTGTTTAGCGATGAACTTCTGATGACCGATATACGCGCCGACGCTCCAAAAAACGCCAAAGAAGCGTCTCTCCGGCATTCGTCTCTGATACTCAGTACACAAAACGCGACTCTGCCTGCGAGCGGCAAAACTGAAATCACGTACGCGAAAATTGCGATGTCAAATAAAATTGTAATCAGCACAAAATGAATTTTTGAGTCGCCTTATTTTTCCTCCTGATCAACCTCTGAAACTCCCATTTTCGTTGTTCATACTATTGAACCGAATGTTAAAAAAATGGCCGACGAGGAGTCTATTATAATAACGGCTTTTACCGATGCATTCTAACCTCAAAGAAATTCGCATTCCAGGATTGGGGATTTCGGATAAATAAGAATCTGTACACGGTGCATTGTAGACATATAGGATACAGAATATTTTTATTTAAACGTCACGAGGAGGTCGCGTGACGTTCGAATATACATATTAAACAATGTTATTTTTTCGTTTTCCTCTGTTGTTTTTTATCATGTTTTTTTGTGGTTTGTTTGTTGTTGTTCCTTTTTCTCTAAAATCACTCGCAAATCCCTATACAAATATTACAATAAGTCATACGTCTTAAGTGACTATAGCGAATCTCGCAATCCCATCATTAGAACACATCCAATGATTAACCTTTATTTGCACACTCATAATTGTAGTCGTAGATCAATCGTCGTTCATCAACATTTTTTTTCTTTCTTCTTAATACTGTTCCGCCATTTTTCTTTTTACTCCGACTCTCAAGTCATTTATTTTCTTATTCGAAAAAGTGTTGTCGTTATGACGAGATAACTACGGGATTTACGCGGACGTCCCATCCGTCCAAGAACGGACAATGGGAATTATAATTGGATTTGGGGTTAGGTTCGGGCTTGGGCTTTAGAAGGAGGGGAGGAGATTTCGTGCCGTCTGAATCATCGTCGACCCCGATATCCAGCAGGGACTCCAAGGATGAACGCGTCATCCGACATATTACATTTATCGATATATTTTCTTTAGTCCGATCATAACATCGACGAAACCGCTCATCATCGCGAGCGAGCAAAAGCGTGTGCGCGCGTGCACGTGTGTGTGAGAGCCAAAATTGCTGTTCAGAACCGTTTGGGCCTCCATGATACCAATTCCCTCTTTCTCAATTGAACATTCTTTTTTTACCTCTCTCTCGCAATTTACTGACGCTAGGGGCGTCACTGGGACGATCCAAATATAGATCGATAACAATTGTTTTTTATTTGTTCAAATTCACTTTTTTTTGGATTCTTAACGAAAATGGCGGTTGAGCAAGGGTTCACGAATGCTTGGTCGGCTCACCTGAGCTTTGAGCTTCGCAAGTTTCGCGTCTCTTGCTCGCGCGCACTTCTATGTATACATATATAATTTTTTAAGTTTTCTCGATCGATAAAACAGCGAATAGCGAGTTCACATTAAATCCGAGCAGATTCGTATTATTGTTAATAAAAATCGGATTCTAACGGACACGCACACACACGTGAACGATACGCGCAGGCGCGAATACAGAATGAATCGATATAGATACATCGACTCGCAAAAATACGGCACGGCGGACGGACGGACGTCTCTCGCGAGTAATAATCGTTTTTAATTCGTAACACGTTAGACACAGAGTAGACACGTACATACGCGCGAAATTGACACGGTTACGAGAACTCGATCTCCCGGGCTTTACCAATTCTTTTCGAGTTTCTTTTGTTTTTATTTTTTCAAATTTGTTTTTGCATTCTTTTCCATCGATCGATCGATCGTTCGATGAATCGACTTTTCTTTCTTACCGACACTTTCGTGTCTTTCGCGCGCATATTTTCGCGCGCGCTGGCGCGTCTCGATTCGATCGTTCGGATCGCGAGTTTCAAAAATCTCGATTTTTAAAGCCTCCTGGAATCCCTGGGTTTTCTATTATTTGTAGCACGTTTAATTTTTTTAAATTTATTCTTTTTGTCGTTGCAGTTCTTTTTTTTGCATTCGTCATCGATTCGGCTTTGAACGTCGATGTTTCAACGTTGAATCACTTTTTAAATTTTACGTTGAATCTCCAATTAAAGAATTAAAGAAAAAAAGCATCATTTCCTTTGCCACAAATCCGCGCGACTCGAATTAAAAAATGCTCGTTTATCCAATTTTTGGAAATTTCGCAAACCCGACGTAAAATTACGCTGAAAAATGCGAGAGCGTCGAAATTACGTAAAAACGTCCGATTCGTCCCAGACCCGCTGGGAAAACGCGCCTAACTTGATAAGAAAAACATTTTTTTATAGGTTATAAAAAGTCGTCAAGATCAAACGAGGTACCTAAAACGAAACGAAGAAAGTAACGATACATCCGATCGCTAGAAAAAATATACAAGCAAATATACACTTTTTGACTCGTTTATAAAAAAATAGTCGGGAATATTTCGTAAATATTCTTCCTCGTTCTTTTCCCCAATATTTCTTATCGTTCTTCCTGCTTCCCTATTCGTCCATCCGTACTTCCGTTTCTCGTCAAACTTCAAGCCGGTTTGAACCCTCATCGGCAATTTCGTTCCTCTTTACCGTCTGTCGATAGCACGCGATTTCCATCTCTCTCTTAACCTCCAAATTTTTGTAGCTTTCCTGTCTCGTCGTTTTGAGCATTTTTTTTCTCTTGTACGGTTAATCTCAAAGTGAATCGTTCAGGAGATTTTTAGGCTGTTTTATCGTTTGTTCGTGTTGTTTTTAGTGAGTCTTTTGTAATTGCTGGCCAATCAGTGAAGACTGGTTGAGCCTGGGAATTAATCAACGAGTTTCATTTTCGCTTTGGTAAATCTTCGTTGTCGTGTGATTACAGTGTCTCGTCTACTCTTTATTGCTCCCCTCGTTCCTGTCTTCATATTTTTCTCTCTTTTCGTCTGTTTTTGTTGTTCTGGTACATTTTATTTTTCGATTTAGTTTTTCTTGGAGTTTTAACCGTTGAGATGAGTAATGTGCGTCAAAGACGGTGAAGACTCCCTGGGGGTGACGGACGGGGCCCTGCTGCTGCTAGGGGTAGCCGTAGGGGGTATCAGCGAAACGACTTCGGGACTCGAGGTCGGTCCGTTATCCTCGTACACTCTCTCCTATAATACAATTCATTATTCATTCGTATCTATCTCTGTTTTCTCTTTCTCAATAGTTTTCTGTCGAAGCGATATCAACATTATCGATTTTTCACTTGTTTGGGTTTGGCTCGAATTGACGCGCACATTTTTTAGGTAGAGTTCTCGTGTAATTCGGATTGCCTTCAACATCTTCGATTTTTCATTCACTCTGGGATTGGCTCGAATTGACACACGATCTTTTTTTTGGTTAGTTTTTTCTTCGCCTCAACTCAACCTCAAATTAATCGATCTTCCTTCGACTTTGTTTTGGTTCGACTCAACTTGACCTTTGTTTCCGTGGATTCGTATCGATTTCGCTCAAGATATTATCAATAATCTTCTTCGCTACTTTTTCTACGATTTCGGTTCACGAGTTCGATTCTAGGTTAGGTTTCTACATCATCTTCTCCACCTCATGCTCGTTTGCTTTTTTTTTTTACTTTGGCACATCTCGGAATTCTTTTTTCGCCTGGTATTTATTTTTCCTCTAATCGTCTCGCCCCGGCTAAGATCGAACTTTTGTTTTATCAATACACGTACGAACTAACGATTCTTTGTTTCGCCGAACTAACGCCACGCAGTTGCCAGTCGTATGCCCGATCACGTATCACTTACAATATTTGGATAACTATTTTTTTTTAATATATTTATAAATATATACATAAACGTGTGTGTACATACCCAATATATATATATACATACACATATTTATATATTGAGTACGTACTATTATTTACAAATTTTATCGAGGGTCGGTAAAGAAGTTTTTCATTTTCTTTTCTCTCGTACTGCTCGCAGTTACGCCCCATTCCCCCACCACTTTCTCGATTACGTAAGAGTTCGTTTCGATCAGTTCGTTCGTCGCGCGTCTAACGGACGTATCTCAACAAGTGTGATCGTCATTTTTGTGTTTTCATCGAACCCGAACGATTCGCGATTCGACCGTTTCGTTTCTTGTTTTTTTTTCTTCGGTTGGTTTTGCTCGTGTTTGTGGTTTCGTTTTCGCTAGAAAAAAAAAGAAAAGAAAAAAAAAGATCGTGGATCGTGATGCGGCGGCGAGATTCGATAAATCGACGCGCGCTTGGTTCGCCGTAGAGGGCGTTACACCGCGTACATCAGGTACGCAGCACGAATATATGTATATATATACATATATATTTATATGAATAAACAAATAATTATGTACATAGGAATACCGATATATAAATGTATACGGATACTGTAAATATATATATTTAGATATATATATATATATATATATATTTACAGTATACGATTAACGGGCAACATTAACCTGGAAACCCGAAAAAACGGTTGGCATCAGTATCACTATTCGTTTGTCCTCTGTTCTCGTTCCTCTTTTAATTTGACTTTGACGTCTATTATTATCATCATTTTTATTGTTCGATCGGTCGAGTGTCGAGGTATTTTCGCTGCGCGTGAAACAACAAAAAGGAACTTCGGTGCAACGCGGATCGCGTCGGAATTTCGGAATTTACGCGACTGCGTTTTATGTATTTTTAATGTTTTTTTTTTTTAAATTGAATCAATCGTAGGTTACTTGACCAACTAATTATCGGATAATTTCGATCAATGGACGTTTTAATTAATCGATCAATTAACCAAATTTTCGATTGATTGTTTAATTATGATAAATTTTAATTGGTCAATTAATTAATACAAAATTTGATTAATCAATCGATTGATCGAATAATAAATCAATTAATGGACATTTAAATTAATCGATTAAACGACGCGAGTTTCAATTAATCCATTAATTATGAATATTGTTAATTGGTCGATTAATTGATACAAAGAATTGATTAATAAATCGATAAATAATAGATTCATTCGAAAAATTGTGTGGTTTGGCGGGCGCACGCGATAGGGGTCGACTACGTGGTCTCGGTCTCGTTCATCTGGATAAAATGGAGTGGCAAATGCTGAAGCTTGATCGGGCATTCGACCTTCGATGGATTGGCTCTCTGCCGAACACGTGCGCGTGTTGTGTGCATCCCCGCGACGTTCCGATCATTTATTCAATTGCGTTTTTTTACCCCCACGGGCACGAGAGAGAGAGAGAGAGTCGAACCAGAAACAAAACGAAAAAAGAGAAGGGCCAAATGTTAAGCTCGTGACTCGATCGGTTTACGAGACCTGCGTTTATTCCAAGCGATTATTATTGTCGATAATATTCGATAGGTTACCAGAGGTGGGAAACAGGGAGAACGGATTTACCGATTAAAAACGAGATCAAATTAATTGCTCTTCGAGATCATGGAAGTTTCAAAGAATTTTTTATTTTCGTCATATTTTTGATGTTTCGTCAACGAAAATTATCAAAATAATTAAAAACGGAATTTTTATTAAAAATAATAAATATATAAATTCAGAAGAAAAATGATCAAAAATCTTGAAAACTTTCAATTCAAATGTTTCGATTAACGAAAATTATCAAAATAATTAAAAAGGTCATTTTTTATTAAAATGATATAAATTGAATTTCTGAATAAAAATAATAAAAATATAAATTCATAAGAAAAATGATAAAAAATTCTGAAAACTTCCAATTCAAATGGTCAATTAATAAAAGCCCTTGGATTAAAAATTTGGACGTACCTGCGAGGTGTCGTATTTCAGTCTCTTCCAAATGAACGATTTCTTTTCCTGTTGAGGATTCGTTGACGTCGAGTCGACACCGGAAGCGTTGTAGTTCGGATTAGTGAACGTTCTGACGTTCCGTCTGCTAATGTACTGGGTGTATTTCTCCATCTTCGTTTTCCGCTGACAGAGTAGTATCGTGATTATTACGCAGATCGCGACCATGAAAGCGAACATGGCGACGATCGTTATCACGACGGTCCTCAAGCTATACTTCTTTTCTTGATTCGATTTGTAATTCTTGAATTTGTCATCGCCGTCATGACCGTTCGAGCGGGTTACCATTTCCGGCACTTTTTGTACCTCCTCGTCGTCCTCGAGGTCGTCGAGATCGGTATCGCTTCCGGGATCTCGCAGGGCCACTCGTTCCTTCGGCACTGCGATCAATTCGCAAAAATCGACTTCGATATTAATCCCGAAGCGGGGTAAATGTTTATTTTTTTTGTTGGTTTGGGTTTGTTTGGGTTTGTTTGGGTTTGGAAGACGATTGTGGGAACGGAAATGAAGATTGGTGAAAAACAGCTGTACCTGTTGAACATCCCGGATCTTGTTGATCAGGACAGGCGCATTGGTAGCTCTTTCGAATGAAAAAGCAGAGGTTAGTGCAATGGCCGTTATGAACCGCGCAGGGAGTCCATCCGGTTTGCCTTTCCGCCGAGATGCTTTTCAGATCGGTCATGAAGCCTAACGAAGTACGAATCGAGACCCGATTTTTCCCGGATTCTTTGTCGGCCCGTTGAATCATCTGGAGCTTCCAATTGGCCCAATAGATGTGTTCCCCGTACTGATTTTAACACAATTCGAACCCAATGTCATCAACGTTGGAACTTGTTCGTTCGGGTTTTTGAAGAAAAAAAAGAACGCGAATTGTGACGATTACCTGAGTAAGACCAAACGGATCGACCAGGCCACTCATCAGAGTAACTCTGTACCGTCCCCGTAAATCGGACATTTCGATCCTGTCCTTCAAGGAGTCAGCCCAATAGAGCTTCTTCTTGGTATAATCGATCGACAGTCCGTTTGGGAAAGCCAAGTTTCCGGTTACGATAGTCTTACTGTCCGATCCATCCAAGAGGGCCCTCTGAATTTTCGCCTCGTGTCCCCACTCCGTCCAAAATACGTATCCCTGTCTAGGGAATACCGCTAGTGACCTTGGATCACCAAGCTCGCCGACAATCGTCTTCCGACTGGTCCCGTCGATTCGGGCAACCGCTACCACCTTGTGCTTCATGTCCGTCCAGTAGAGATTGTCCGCGAGCCAATCCACCGCAACGCTGAACGGCGATACGCTCTCCGTTCCCGTTATCACCGTTTTGACGTCGCTGTTGTTACGCACGTTGACCGATCTGAAAAGGACGAGACGCGACCGATCAAGCTCAATTCATGGTCACTCGAGGGTCAATTCAAGGTCACTCGAAGGTCAATTCAAGGTCACTCGAAGGTCATTTGAAGGTTAAGTCAAGGTCATTTGAAGGTTGAGTCAAGGTCATTTGAAGGTTAAGTCAAGGTCATTTGAAGGTCATATCAAGGTCAATTGGAGGTGAATAATTAAAACGTTTGTCGAACGAATCGTCGACGCACCGGATCATAAAATTCCTATCGCGAGCGTTGGTCGTATCGGTGTAGAATATTTGTCCGTGGGCCCAATGGAAATCGATCGAAAGCGCCCGGTGAACATCGGAAACCGGTAGCGCGACTTCCCTCATGTCCAAACTGTCGAACGATATTCTGGCGAGGCTCTTTCTCGCCGCGAACAGTAGAAAGTTGTTCGGGGCCTCGTTGCACGTCTTGTTGTCCTTGAGCAATATTCCCGTTGGACAAACGCACGAGTATCCGCGGGGATTGCGAAGACAGAGGTGGGAACAGCCGCCGTTGTTGCTGCCACAGGCGTTTCCGTTCGGGTCGGTGTCGTCTTCCTGTTTTCAATAACGATAAATGAATATTTAGCGAATCGCCCGTCGGCACGGTCAAATTTTGACGGATCGATGAAAAGAGCAAGGAAAATATTAATTGTGAAATGTTATTCCAACCTCGACCGATCTAACGTCCATTACACCGTCCAATTTTCCAGTAACAACTCCCAAAACGGTTCCGGAAGTTTTGTTCGCTTTGACGACACCCTGGGCGTGCCAATCGCTCCAATAAATGTATCCTCCAGCGATAGCTATGCCGTACGGATAATCAATGCTCTTGAGAATGACTTTGCGGTCTTGACCGTCCAGTCCTGACGACTCGATAACTTTTCTCTTAGCGTCGGTCCAATAAAGCCTGCTCTCGTGATAATCAATAGCCAATCCGTTAGGCCAAACGAGATCCTCCGTTACGATCGTTGTTCTCTCCTCCCCGTCCATATTCGCCCGTTCTATCCTCGCGTCCAATCCCCAATCCGACCAATACACGAATCCTCTTTGGTAATGAAGAACTATCGCCCTTGGACTGTCGATTCCCGACCAAACGAGAACTTTCCTGTTTTCACCGTTCAATTCTGATACCTCGATGCTGTTCAAACCAGCGTCGGTCCAATATATCTTTCTACCGATCGAATCGATCGCCAAACTGTCGACCGTGTCGATTCCCGTTTCTATAATCGTTTCGACTTTGCTACCGTTGAACGGAGTCTTCATTATAACGTCTTGACCCGGGTCGGTCCAATAAATCTCAGCTTTGCTACGGTCAACGTCGATTCCGCTAGCGTTTTTCAAATATGGTATCGGAAGAGCTACGTCCACGAGGTAATCAACGTCCAACGATAATACCCTCAAATCAACGCGGTGAGCGAATATCAGAAACCTCTTTGGCATCCGCGGACATGTTTTTCCATCCGGCTGAAAAAGGAAGTCCAAAGTCATTTTCTGGAATCAATGGGGATCGATGATTTCGGTTAATTTGGATTTGTTTGTTTGCTTCTGGTTCAGGCTAGAACCGGAAACTGAAAAACTAAGAACCGAAACTGAAATAGTTGATTCGCTGGAATCAATTTCGGATCGACGGTTTGGGTTTTTTTTGGGTTAATGTTGATTCGTTTAGATTTGTTTGGGTTTGACAATTTGACGAAAGACACGAACCCCCAAGCGAAGCCCGGTGGGACAAGCGCAAGTGAACCTATTAGGTTTGCGAGAGATGAGACACAGATGGGAACAATTTCCATTGTTCCGATGACACGGGCTGTCGTGAGCCTTCCGATTTCTATGGAAAGCTCGAACGTCCATCAAACCGGCTATTCCAGACCTGACGACGGTCACGTTTCCACCGGTCTCCTTGTCCGCACGATGAATACTCTGCGTCTGCCAGTCCGTCCAGTATATCTTGTTACGATGGATCACCAGGCCGAACGGATGAGGAAGATTCGCTTTTCATCAAGAACATTCAGCTATAGAATATTTTTCTTTTTTGTCATTTTAATTTCAGCGTTTAATTCGATCGTGTGAAAATTACCCATCAGCACTGTTCTTTTCTTGCCGTCCAGATCCAAGTGTTCGATACTCTTGGTGCCACCGTCAGCCCAGTAGAGTCGTTTCTTTTCGAAGTCAATCGCCAAACCATTCGGCCATGTCAGATTGGTCGTTATCAAGACTTTACGTTGACTGCCGTCCATAGAAGCTCTTTCTATCTTCGGCTTGTCACCCCAATCGCTCCAGTACATGTATCCGGCTACGAAGATCATCACCGTACCGAGTTAAAAATGAAGATTTCACTTGGAAGTTAATTCAAGGCCGTAACGAACATTACCAAGTGGCACACGAGTGCCAAAGAGACACAGTCGAAACCATTAAAACCGCTATTTATGAAGAACAAAACGTTTTTATCAAGAATAGCGAGCAGGAGGCCCTTGGTGCCATCGTCTAGAACGCACACGATAAATTTCGTACCGATTCGTTCAGCCGTTTGAGAGAACAGTGATTTCAAAATTTCGAAGCGGAGGGACCCCTGTTCGTTGTGCTCTTAACGTCAATCAGGATATCTAGGAAAAAGAATGTTACCGTTTGGATCAACTACGATGTCTCTTGGCTTGTCCAGTCCCTCGTAAATGAGAAGAGTCCTCATAGTACCGTCTAGGTTCGAACACTCGATTCTATTCGTTCCGACATCGGTCCAATACAATTTTTTGCCGATCCAATCCATGGCCAAACCTGCCGGCGATTCCAAATTGTGGTTGATTATGACGCTTTGATTGGTGCCGTTCAAATGGGCCCGGCTAATTGAATCCGCATCAACGTCCGTCCAATAAATCGTGTCCTCGTTGGAGTCCCAAGTCAAAGCTACAGCGCTAGCCACGTGATCAACCGGAATGACCGTGTCGAACGCTCTCGTTGCTTGATCTATCGGTATCATACGGAGATCGCGCTTTCTAGCGAATATCAAGAGATTGTCCGCCATCGTCGCGCAATTCTTTCCGTCACGTTTTATCTTCAATCCCACCGGACATACGCAACTGTAACCCGCGCTGTTCGGTAGACACATGTGGGAACACTTGCCGTTGTTGTCTCCGCAATGATTCGGAAAATCCGGCTGACGTTGCGGATGATAACTGTGAAGATCTAGGGGAAAGTGAAGACCTAGAAGAAAACCGGAAATCGTCACGAATCGATTAAGGAATTTGGATGATCGCGATTCGTGATGTAACGATTGGATTTCTAAATCTCTAAATCCTCTTTGATGGATTTTTTCCCCTAGAAATTGCAATTTGGTAATTTTTGTAGTTTTTTTTTCTAAATACTGGTGAAATTACCGGAAGCAATCGTCTTGAATCCTCGTCCGTTAGCCTTGTTAGCGGAGGAAATGCTCTGGAAGTGCCAATCGGTCCAATATATCAAATCCTCGAAGACCGTAACCGCAAACGGATGGTAAAGCCCTTTGCTGAGAATCTTTTTTCTCCCGGTACCATCAAGATGCGCGGACTCGATGGACGCAGGCTTGGCATCGGTCCAGAATATTCGCTCGGTCGTGTAATCGATAGTTAAGCCGTTGGGCCATGTTATGGACGTTGTTACGAGGGCCGTTCTATCCGAGCCGTCCATATCGGCTCTTTCGATTTTTGGCTCCGAACCTGTCGTTTGGAACACGCATAAAAATGTATTTTTGGGTTTGGATTTGTTTGGGTTTGAATTTGATTTGGAAACGTAGTTCCGCCATTAGCAATTGTTGACACACGCGCATGCGCATGCGGAGCACAAATAGATGACCGTAAATATTTTTTTGGTTGAATCTTATCGATAATTGTTATCTCAAAGTTATAATTGTTGTAACAATCATGTTTGAAAATATTTTTTTTTTGTTCGTCTTCTTACCCCAGTCGGTCCAGAATACGTAGCCATAATGCGGATGAACCGTAATAGCTCGCGGTTTGCCGAGTTCGCTCGAGATGAGTACGTGACGAATTTTCGTGTCGAGAGTGATAACTTCGATTCTACTGGTGCCCGCGTCGGTCCAAAATAACAAATCGTGAATCCAATCGATGGCCACACCGCCAGGGGTATCCAGGCCCCACCTCAATACGTCCTCGGGATCGCTGCCGTTCACGTAAACCTTTCGTATTACATCGAGCCCTACGTCCGACCAGTATATAACACCGCGCTTGTAGTGATAATCGAGGGCGATCGCATTGTGGAGGCCTTTCAAAATGGGGGTGTGCTTCGATTGCTTCGGGGGGCCGAGGGTCATCTGCATCACGGAAATCAGGTACGTGGAGAATTATAGGAACTGGTTTATCATCGGTGAAGGACGTACATTGTGCATTTGTTACGTAACTCGTTAATCAATTATTTGGATCGATGACGTACATCGTTTAACAATGACGTATATCATTCAACAATGACGTATATCATTCTACAATGACGTACATCATTCAACAATGACGTATATCGTCTATCAATGACGTACATCATTCAACAATGACGTGCATCGTTCAACAATGACGTATATCGTATATCAATGACGTACATCACTGACGTACATCATGAATCAGTGACGTATATCGCATATCAATGACGTACGTCACTGACGTACATCATGAATCAGTGACGTATATCAATGACGTTCATTATGGGTCAGTGACGTACATCAGTGACGTAGATCAGTGACGTACATCATGGATCAGTGACGTAGATCAGTGACGTACATCATGGATCAGTGACGTACGTTATGGATCAGTGACGTACATCATGGATCAGTGATGTACTTCAGTGACGTAGATCAGTGACGTACATCATGGATCAGTGACGTATATCAGTGACGTACATTATGGATCGGTGACGTACATCATGGATCAGTGACGTACATCATGGATCAGTGACGTACATCATGGATCAGTGACGTATAGCAGTGACGTATATCAGTAACGTATATCAGTGACGTACATCATGGATCAGTGACGTACATTAGTGCCGTACATCATGGATCAGTGACGTCCATCAGTGACGTACATTAGTGCCGTACATCCATAAATCTTCCACCTAACCTGAACGCATCGCGCCCCAAATCTATCTTTTTTACCTTCCTGATATCCACACGATTCGTGAAGAGTAATTTGAGATTGGCACCGATCGCTTTACACGTGCGGAAGTCCGGCCTGAGTACGTAGCCCCGCATGCATCCGCAGGTGAACGAGCCGAGCGTATTGTTGCACAATTGGCTGCATACCGGATCCTTCTCGAATTCGCACTCGTTTATGTCGTGGCAAGTCGCGTTGTCGGGACCCAATACGAAACCGTACTCGCACGAGCATCCCTTCTCGTTTTTCGAGGTTAGCACGCACTGCTGGGTGCAAGGATCCTCGGTCGTGCAGTCTCTCTTTCTCGAGCAGTCTTTCTCGTCTGATTAAAGAACAACGACGATGAAAAGTGTTAACTATGATGACCCAATATTAGCTTTATCATCGAAAATGTGGAATTTGATAGGAAATGGTATCGTACCATCTTCCGATGGGCAATCGGGAGTCCCATCGCAAACGTGTTTTTTGCTGATGCAGTAGGGATGAAAGTGATGGGTCATCGCGTGCGAGGGGCTCGCCATCAACGTCAAGTTGACCGAGGGTGGAGCCTTGCACAAGTACTGAGTTACGTCGCAGCTAAAACCGCAAAGTTCCTCGTCGTCGCCGTTCGGGCAGTCCAACACACCGTCGCAGACCCAAGTACGCTGCGGACGGTAATCGTGCAAAAAAAAAAAAGAACGACATTTTACAGCTGGGTTAAACGATGGCGATTCGTTCATAGAGCCTGATTAAGACAAACCGGAACGCATTGGCCCTCGTTGCAATGATACTCGTCGGTTGGCGAGCACGGTTTTGGGGTTACGTTTTTGCAAGGCGCCATTTCGTCCTCACCGTTCGGACAGTCGTTTTTCCCGTCGCACATTCTTCCCTCCCATATGCACTCGCCGTTTGCGTATTCAATTATTATTCAATTATTCAATTATTATTCAATTATTCAATTATTATTCAATTATTCAATTATTATTCAATTATTCAATTATTATTCAATTATTATTCAATTATTCAATTATTATTCAATTATTCAATTATTCAATTATTCAATAAAAAGTGAATTAAAAAAAGAAAAGAGGCTTATGGCCAATACCTGAAACTATTTTCCGGACACGATTCGACCTTGCTCGGGCAATTTTCCTCGTCGCTTGCGTCACCGCAATCGTCGTCCCCGTCGCATCTGTACTCGACTTTTATGCAACGCGGTGTCGCGCACTCGAAGTAATTTTCCCCGCAATGAACCTCTTGGAAGATTTCTTTGAAAAATACGAACTTCCGGTTCATCATACTTTTTTTTACTAATGATTATAATAATAATAGTAACGATGCTTCGCTACTTCAAATTCAAGGACGAACCATCGAGTGAAAAAATTGCTCAAATAATGCGAAAATGATAAAAATTCGGCAGAACTTACGGCAATTAGCCTCGTCGGAACCATCCCGGCAATCGTATTCGCCGTCGCATCTGTAATCGTTGATTACGCAAATCCCATCGGGACAAGTGAACTCGTCCTCCTTGCATTTCCTGAAACGATCATTCGTGACTCACCTCGCGCGCCCGAACGTCTCAAACGACCTTGAATCGATGATAATTCAAGGTCACTCGAGGTCGTCGAAGGTCATTCAAGGTCATTCGAGTTACCCGAGCCATTTCGACGACCGGAGTCATTCCGGTCGCTCCGCGCGCCAAGATCTCGAATGACCTTGAATGACCTCCGATGACCTCGAATCACCTTGAACGACCTCGAATGACCTTTGCTCGTCCTTCGTCGTGGTCGTTTGAAAAAAAAAGGGAATGGAGGGCACGTTTGCATTTTCGACGGACGTAACGGACTCGACCTGCGAAATTTTCCCGAGGGGTCGAGGAATCATTCGCAAGGAGGCGACTTCCGGCGTTGAAATTTCGCTCCTTCCGAGATCCGTAATTCGCGTAGGATTTGTTGGATTTTCGAGGTGCTAATAGCGGAGGATGAAACGGAAGGTATATGTGCGCGCACATTGGGATAACGAATGAGTACGTATATCGTGAGCAGGAACGAGAGCGTAGCCCACAACATCCAGGTGGTGGTCGATACCACGCGCCCCTAACGCGCAACCGTTACCGGTCGCTTGGCAACCGAACTCCACGCCCTGGACCTCCCGGACTCCCGTATATGCATCCTCCAAACTTAACACTTCTATATGTATGTATATTTTTATGGTTTATACGTATGAATATACTGGGTGCTCTGCGAAAGCACTGCACATACCCAAAAAAATCCTGTTTTTAGAAGTTTTTTACGATTTTTTTGTCGAAATTTTGAGTTTTCGGGGAAATTAATCGCGGATTCGTGTTCAGGGGATCAAATTACATGTTAATGGACCAATTAAAAAAATATTAAAAATCGAAAATTTTTTTCGATTTTTGGGCAAAATACGTTTTTTCACTCAATCGTCGATAACTTTTTTCCCTTTAGGATTTGGCACTCCATTCTGTGCTCAATCTTTTCGTTATGATTTTCTCTTTAAAATGCTTTTTTAATCATTAATCTCCGATGATTTTTCGATTTTTGGCGGAATTTCAAAGTTGGACCATCGATTTTTGCAAATTTTTCCATACATACCCCTTTGCGTTTTTTTTAGCGATTTT
>JAPYZI010002318.1:0-50914 GCA_030523105.1 Ophioninae sp. A BG-2022a | reverse complement strand
CTTTAATTCAAGTTGTCTTCAATTTCCCTTATTTTCAATTCAAGTTGTCTTTAATTCAAGTTGTCTTCAATTTCCCTTATTTTCAATTCAAGTTGTCTTCAATTTCCCTTGTTTTCAATTCAAGTTGTCTTCAATTTCCCTTATTTTCAATTCAAGTTGTCTTCAATTTCCCTTACTTTCAATTCAAGTTATCTTCAATTTCCCTTATTTTCAATTCAAGTTGTCTTCAATTTCCCTTATTTTCAATTCAAGTTGTCTTCAATTTCCCTTATTTTCAATTCAAGTTGCCTTCAATTTCGGTTGTCTTCAATTTAAGTTCTCTTCAATTTCCGTTTATCGAAAAGCTAACATCCGAAATTTATTTCATATCGGGAATCGACCATTTCAGGTGCTAGTGGCGATCGCGATTTGCGCGACCGGGACATTGAGTGCTCCTCAGCGGGGCGGCGGAGGTGGCGCTGATAAAGATGCCGTTATCACGTCCCAACAACTGGAAGTCAACTTTGATGGGAACTACGTTAACAAGTGAGATAATCCCTTGACTTAACAATAAAATACACTTCGACATAACAATATTACTTCGAAATAACTTTAGCCCCACAATCGTGGATTTTGTTGGGAAACGAAATTTATATCGACATAATAGTGTGTGTTGAAATAATAGTAATAATAATAAATTGTATTATGAAACAGTGATGAAGATGGATATCGCAATCGAACCATCAATTTGGAATAATACGATTAACATAAATGTGTAGAAAATGTAGGAATGAAGTATAATGACAGGTCGCAAAAAGCTGATACGAATGTCTTCGGCGACTCGAATTTTCATCGGCAATTGATGGCATTAGAAATGAAATTTCATTAGCAATTGATGAAATTAAAAATAAAATTTCATTAGCAATTGATGAAATTAAAAATAAAATTTCATTGGCAATTGATGAAATTAAAAATAAAATTTCATTGGCAATTGATGAAATCAAAAATGAAATTTCATTGGCAATTGATGACATTAAAAATGCAATTTCTTTTTATTATATATTTTCATTTATAATATCATGAAATTATATCGTTTCTGCTCAATTTTAGTTTCGAAACGAGCAACGGCATAAGCCATCAAGAGTCAGGCCAGCCAAAGCAGATCGACGGTGAAACAGCGGTGGTGTCACAGGGCACGAGTTCTCACACGGCTCCGGATGGCACGCCGATTCAGTTGACGTGGACAGCCGACGAAAATGGTTTCCAGGCACAGGGTGCTCATATTCCCACCGCACCACCAATACCTCCAGAGATCCAGAGAGCCCTCGAATGGAACGCGGCGCACCCCGAAGAAGACGACGGTGGCCAGGGTGGACGACCACCAGCGAGAGGTCGTTAAATCATTTTTTATATTTCCTCTCTCCACGCAAAACCAACTTGAAACTATCTTTTTTCAAAGTCATCGCGATTCGTTAACCTACAACACGAAAAGTGCAAAAACAAAAATAATTACAAATTATTAAACATTTAATAAAAAAAAAACATTTTTTTATTATTACTACTTTATTAGTGATTACGCGAAAAAAAGGAAAATATAAAAAAAAGACACTCGGTATCATTGTTATTATTATTATTATTATTATTATTACTCAAAGTAATTTTAATAAAATATAACAGCGTTATAATTATTGAAGAAATAATAATAACGATAAAAACAATACCTGAATAATAAAAAATGGAATAATTGAAAAAATAATTATGATCGAAATAATAAATAAATGATTAAGTAATAAATAAATAAAACTAACGAAAAACAATTGTGATAATTCTAATAATGATCTAACTAATTCGAAGACTTAAAAAAATGTTACAGGCTAATCGAGGCGAATCGAGGAAAAATATACGTGATGAAAGAACGACGAAAAGAATAACGAATCGTGATCTGGAGAAGAAGAAGCTGGCCTGCTATGGACAAATCCCGCGATCCGAGACGTCGGTCTACCGATCCTACTTCTCATTGATAAAACTATGAATACGATAGTCCGGTATACGTACATAAATGCAAAAATGCGCATATATATATAAACATTATATAGATATCTAGATATTTATATATATATATGCATTATGTATTAATAATATAGAGAATACAAGAGATCACGAAATATCAAGAGCGACAATTTTTTTACTGGCGTTAATAACTCTCAATACACGTATTAATATAATAACTGCATACATGCGTGTACGCGTGTACATGTATATGTGCATAAATACATGACAATATAGTTATATAGAAATATATGTATGCACATATGATTATGCACACGCGTGTCCACGAGTACGAAGATCTTTGTATTCTTGTTACGAAAAATGAACGCAAGAACAAAAAAATGAAAAAAAAAAGAAAACAACACAGGGAGATGATTTAGAAAAAAGTAAAAATCGTCTATTGGTTGAGTCGAGCAGTCTCGGTGGCCTTCAATAGTGCGCGGACGATACACATTACAGTACATTACAACTCGCGCTTTGTGATTTTTTTTTTTTATATGTAAATAAAGAATTATGCCGAATTTTTTGATATTTTTTTTTAACGTCATTCCTATCGAACGATTTTGCGTAACCGTACGAAAAAAAAAACATGTCGTTAATCGTGGGAGATATTTTTACGACGCTCTGGGATCGGTGTTGAGCAACGTGCGTTAGCGTTCAGTTTCGCTAACGCGAACAAATATTTTGAAAGGTTTGCGAAATTTGAAGACGTCGTTGACAACAGAATAGTATATATATATATATATATATATATATGTGTGTCAGGCTAATTATATGAAAAAAAAATAACGTAATTCACAATGACGTTGAGAAATATAACATTTTTGATAATAAATTAATAATAAATTTCATTTAAAAAATTGAAATAAAAATATCGTAATTTACAATGACGTTGAAAAATATAAAATTTATGCTAATAAATTAATAATAAATTTCATTTAGAAGATTGAAATAAAAATATCGTAATTCACAATCACGTTGAAAAATATAAAATTTATGCCAATAAATTAATAATAAATTTCATTTAGAAGATTGAAATAAAAATATCGTAATTCACAATGACGTTGAAAAATATAAAATTTATGCTAATAAATTAATAATAAATATCATTTAAAAGATTG
This sequence comes from Ophioninae sp. A BG-2022a, assembly GCA_030523105.1. NCBI lineage: Eukaryota > Metazoa > Arthropoda > Insecta > Hymenoptera > Ichneumonidae > Ophioninae sp. A BG-2022a. The sequence goes on along the minus strand of JAPYZI010002318.1, from coordinate 47,765 downwards.
AAATAAAAATAACGTAATTCACAATGACGTTGGGAAATATAAAATTGTTGATAATAAATTAATAATAAATTCAATTTAAAAGACGATACGATTTATCGTCGATACGACGACAAAAATGAGATTTTGTTTTTTCATTCCGTAGAAATAGCTTTTGAAAATAATCGCTTGTTTTACGATAAATATATTTATTCAATTTTTATGTCATAAAATTTATTCAATTTTTCGTACGATACTGCATTCATAAGATCCGTTGCGCCGAATGAAGTAATAAGTTGCATCTATTTACGGTGGACTATTATGCCCTGGCGCAACATCAGGATTCGTAAGTGCGGCGACATTTACGATCTGGCACGTTTTGTAGTGCTCCCAGTATTTCGACGTACTTTTGCGTTGGAGACGAGAGAGAAAGTATCGATGCTGTTGAAGATGAGCTAGAAGTGCATCCAAGAAAACCGCAAAGGTGCAGCACGAGGCGCTTCATAATAAACATATTGCTTAGGTATAGGTATCCCTTCGTTCGTGGTTGGAAGTAAAGGACACAAGATTATTGAATCGCGGTGCGCCCATACCGGGGTCAGGTCGGGTCAGGATGCTCCCGATCTTCGAGACAAATGCGAGAACTCCAATTTAATAGATTACGATCTCTGGTTAGCTTTCTCGATTCGCCTATTAGGAGAAACTTGAGGAGAGTGTGCCCCTGGTCACGATTTTCCTCGTACGAATAAATATTTTATTTCAATTAACATTCGTTTTATTTTTTACCGTGAGAGTTTCTCGAATTTCTTGAAAATATAAAAAATTTGCAGTTTTCGTTTTTGTTTTTTTTTTTTTTTTTCATTATTCAGCAACGCATTTTTTTTTTAAATTAAACGATGCAATTTTTGATTATGCATTGATAATTCCGAGGTATTGAAATTATTGAACGGCAGCAAGACGAGTTTCTCGTATTTCTTGTAAATATCAGAAATTCGCAGTTTTTGATTTTTTGATGATTTTTTTATTCAGACATACATTTTTTTTTTTAATTACACGATGCAATTTTAGATTACGCAACGATGATTCCGGGGTGTTGAAATTATCGAACAGCAGCAAGATGACACCGTTGAGAAAGAAAGTCCTCAAGTTTATTTTGAAGGACGAATTTTTTGTTTTATCGCACTCTTAATGGATCGAGTCAAAAATCGTTTAATGGTAATTTCGGTTTTACATTCACCGATTGAAAAAAATGATAACGCATGAGTAAAGTATAAATAAATTAAATAAGGTCTCGTATGCGGATTTCGAAATAGTGGTCGAATGTTACGGTGCGCTATTTTAGGAGATTTTTCGTTTAATCGGTTCTGTCGGAGAGTTAATGAAGCGCAAAAGCTAACTTTATCGTTGCGAATATGATTTTGGTTGCTGTAATAGTACTTCGTTAAATTTTCGTTTTTCATTAAAAATTTATTTCAAAAAATCACAATGCATAAATTACCGAATGATTTTTTTAAATCACTGAACTACCAACGATTCTTCGTCGAATATCTTTATTCGTTCTACTTTTTCGGATGCTTTGAAAATAAAAAAAATAATTCGATTCGTCATTTCGATATCGAGGAAGAAAATGAAACGAAGATATACGGTTGAATAATTGGAGAGAGGGAGAGCGCCCAGCTAAAAATTCAATCGCTTCCTACTTAGTTTTCTCGTTCCTCGTAGGTATCGATTTCTCCAGTCTAACTAAAAATTCGTTGAACCATTTGATAGCTATGGTGATGGTGAAAAAAAAGTGAGAGGAATGTCTCCGTTTCGTCGTTTCTTACTCTTATGGCGATTTCAACGATCTTTGACATTTATTCAAGAAATTGGAAAAAAGAAAAAAAAACGAAAAAAAAATGATTTCGGTAGCGCGGAGTATAAAAGCAGCGGTCCCGAACGAATTTGATCATCAGTAGTCCCTCGTTCGATCTACGGTAACAAACCAAAAATGAAAATCGTATTCGGACTGTTGGCCGTTGCGGCGTTTGCATCAGCTGGTCGTTTGCCGGAAGAGGCTGTACCAATATTGAGTCAGGAGCAGGATATCAGTCCTGATGGTTCGTTTCATACGAGATTCGAGGCTGGAAATGGAATATCCTATCGTGAGGAGGGAAGCTTGAAACATCTCGCACCGGAAGTGGCCGCGCAGGTATCACAGGGTGTAGTGAGCTACACCGCCCCTGACGGTTCGATCATCAAGTTGTCCTGGGTCGCTGATGAGAACGGATACCAGCCTCAGGGTGACCATTTGCCCGTCGCTCCACCAGCACCGGAAATCCCTGTGGCCATCCGCAGGGCCCTTGATTGGATCGCGGCTCACCCTTACGTCGAACCGAAGCAGCATTGAGAAGAAAGTCGAGAAGTTCCTTCGTCCGTCGTACCGTATCAAGAAGATCGATGAACCATAGCTGATAACGCCGTATCACCTAGTCAGAGTGGACTAGGCTTTTGTTCGCCAGCCAAAGATAAATCTGCATGAAATATTTGTTATCGATTTTTTTCGTATCGTCCACCAATTTTTCGTCGTAAAGAATACTGATCAATAAATCCGTTCTGTATCCTACATAGTGTATATTTTTCATTAGCCTCAATCCTCATCAACTGGATAATCATTGTAATTGACCAATAATTGTAATTGGCTGCACTTGGTTAATTATATTGGTATCGGGCTAATAGCTAATGTAATTGGCAGTAAATGATCAATTACATCGGCATCAGGCTAATAGCCTATGTAATTGGCCGTTATTGGTCAATTACATTCGCATCGGGCCAATAGGAAATGTAATTGGCTATGATTGGTCAATTACGTTGGCATCGGGCCGATAGCCATTGCAATTGGCTGTAATTGGTTAATTATATTGGTATCGGGCTAATAGCTAATGTAATTGACAGTAATTGATCAATTACATTGGCATCAGGCTAATAGCCTATGTAATTGGCCGTTATTGGTCAATTACATTCGCATCGGGCTAATAGCTAATGGAATTGGCTGAAATTTGTTTATCAACGAACATTCGTTAATTCGCAGATTTGGAAAATCAATGTTGCATTCCAACGGTGCAAACGTAACGTATCGAACCGCCTGATGATGTTGCAACACTCTAAGCTGTATATAAACGAAGAACTTTCGAATCATGAAAAAAAAAAAAATTTAATCTAGCTGATGGAAGCTTGAGAAGGAAGAACAAAATTAAATGAAATCTTGGATCAATGAATTTATAATGAGGTCGCTTCCTGTCCTTGAACAAACCCGAGGATGTCTAGTGAAAACTAACCGGACGAAGCTACGAAATCATCGTTGGCGTCTTCTTCGGTAATGCCCGGAGGCGAGAAGACCGGCCCGATTTGACGATGTCAATCCGTATTTTACGTAATATCTTTGGAGCTAAAACGGTTGGCCGTTCTCCGCCCACTGCGTGGACATTCGTACGCGATAGAGCCAGGTATAACAGCGGTAATGGTCAACCTCGAGATTCACCGATAGACTCTGGTTTCGTTCATTGGCCTACACGTGGAATAAATCAGTTTACCTTCCGAGGATAAACTGGAAACGCACTATCGAAAAATAAGGAATTTTTGGTTGTACTCGTTGTTGAACGAGGAAAGAAAAAATAATTTTCTCCGCTAACGGCGTAACGAAGACACTTCCAGCCACTTCGAAATTTTGAAATCACTATTCTCTCAAACGGCTGAACCAATCGGTACGAAATTTGTTGTGTGCATTCGGGACGATGGCACCGAAGGCCCTCCGGTCGCCATTTTCAATAAAAACGTTTCATTATTTATGTTCAAGCTAATAATGAAACGTTCAATGTTCATAAAGAATTTATGAACTTTCCTAAGGCTAAGCGGTCATCGATCCAAGTATCAGCCTCTCCCGATCCTGCTTAACTTCGGTAATCGGTCGGCTAACTTTCTATATCACGTAATTTACGAATGATTATACTTCACATCTACATTCTTATTTAAAACGTCAAACACTTTTACCCAACTTTCCATCGTCAATAAACTAACGAAATGTATGCTTAAAAAATCGTTTCAAGATACAATATTACTAAAACTTGTTATTAATCATTGTTTAGTCTCCTGTATCGAATTCAGAAAAAGACTACTGTTAATAAGCGTACGAACAAATAGTTTTCCGAACCAAAAATCGATTGATCAATTTACCTTTAATAATCCAAATATTTAACAGATTTGTTTAAAATAAAGTTATACATCTACACGATTTAAGGCTACCTATATTTTTCCCGACTTCATATCGAATATTAAGCTTAACCTAAAAAAAGAAATTACTAAAAGGAAAGCACGTACATAAATATATGTTTCTTTTTTTTTGCAATCAAACAAGTTAACCTTCGAGGTAAATGCTGATACAGGAATAAATAAGTTGTAATCGATCACGTATTATGCTGATAAAATATTCGTGCTTCCCCAAAATACCTGTTTACGGTGGCTATTGATCCTCGTTAAACAGTCCAGCTAACGTGGATTAAAATGGATCGGTGAGCGAAAGGCCTGGACCGCGCTTCTCCAGCCCAGCACTCCCCCCTCCCCCTCGCGTCAAGATTTCTCGGACGTCCGCGCACACGCGCGCACACGAATCGACTGACATTTAACCGAAAAATCAAGCTCCTCCGAAATACGAAAATTTCGGGGACAGCGAGGTAATTTAGCAGAGTATAAAAGTCCCGATCTTGGTACAGGTTGATCATCAGTAGTCATTCGTTCGACCTACGGAAAGCAACATGAGCAAATACGTAATTCTTCTTGGCTTGGTGGCTGCGGTTACGGCGGGAGTCCTGCCTAACGAGCCAGTACCAATCGTCAGCCAGGAACAGGACGTCAGCCCTGATGGAAGTTTCTACACGAAATACGAGACCGGAAATGGAATAAGTTACCAGGAGCAGGGTGTACTGAAGAATCCGGGCCAGAAGGACGAGGCTCTTTCCGTTCAAGGTTCATCGAGCTACACCGCACCTGATGGTACTCCTGTTCAGTTGACCTGGGTAGCTGATGAGAATGGATTCCAACCGCAGGGCGCCCACTTGCCCGTCGCACCACCGGCGCCGGAAATCCCTGCTGCCATTCTCCGAGCACTCGAATACATCGCGGCTCATCCCTACGTCGAGCCAAAGAAGAACTAAGCTTGAAACTATACGCCCACAAACAAACGAAACCTATCAGCAACGAATTATCATTAACTCCGTTTTAGATATTAAAATTTCATAAACAAGTTATTCGATGCGTTGATTCATTGTCTCCCAGCCTAGATAGAGTGTTTTGAGGGCCCGTGAGTGAAGAATACAATTTGGAATCTCCTTTGTTTCTATTGGAGTTTTGAGTTTCAGAACTCTCGGTGATCCTTTTTTGGTGCCTATTTCCTCGACGATGTTACGAAAGAAATCAAGGGACATCAATAATGATGTTACATTCGTCGTTCGCGAAATACGACGTTTTTCCTTTTTTTTTATTTTATTATTATTTCATAAAGCTTCAGTAAATTCGCGAGTACTGATTTTTCAATGACACTTTTAATTTTTCAATAAAATTAAAGATGCACCGAATGCTGTCGTCTGTAGGGACCAAAAAAGGAGTGAAAGATTCTCTGCGGTTAGTTGTTCCGACCTCGTATGACGGAATCCTCGATTTCGAACGGTCGTCGATCAACAATTAACAAGCAAACATATTCGAACGTATATAATTTGGGTCCATGGATTATATTGACATTGTTCCATAAGTAGCCTGGTGGATCGATTCAACGAATAATTCATTGAGGGAATCTTCACTTCACTAGTGCGCCTTCCAGAAACTGGTGAAAGCCTCGAAGCGTGTACTCACGGCCTTGTAGAAGTGGTATCGTCACTTAGCAAGGATAATTTACAGGCAAGAATAAATAGCGTTGGAAAGTGGTATGATAGCGTCTAGAGGGAGGTGCTCGGGAGTACCTCGTTTCAGGCTATTACCCGATGGTCATTGCATTTAAAGAAGCATATGCACCAATATCGTTCCCATGGTTCAGCGATGACATTTCCAAGGAACGTTAGCTGCATTTACCAGGGGAACACCTAACCGAGCTATATAAAGTCGATGGAGTACTGTGAGGATCGTCAGTTAGGCTGGAATATCGAAATCGAGCTGCGAAGGTAGGAGAGGAGCTTAGATTGTACAGCTGTTGTTATCCTGATACAACGATAAAATGAGAGATACTCCAATGTCCTGGTTTGCCAGAAATCAATTTGTTGTCCCGATTTGTCAGGTTGACCAACTTGGTCTATTTCGAAATCGTTCTTATAGCGACTGTATGCCTGTTCCAGGTGTCTGATGTTCGTTTAAAGAAAAAAACAAGATGTTGGTCCAAATATTCGTCGTGGTCTCGATGGTCATAGGTAGCCAAGCTGCCAGCTTGGGTACCGGAGAGCCAATCGCCATTGTCTCTCAATCCTCGGACATCAGTCCAGACGGAAGTTTTTCGAATAAGTGGGAGAGCGCAAATGGTATTACCTTCGAAGAGGAGGGAGTACTGAAGAACGCCGGCCAAAAGGACGAGGCCGAGTCCGTTCATGGAGCAGCATCTTGGACAGCGCCTGATGGAACGAAGCTCTCCTTGGGTTGGACGGCTGACGAGAATGGCGCTAATTTCGAAGGCGCTCATCTCCCAACCCCACCACCACCTCCGGAAATTCCTGTTGCCATTCAACGTGCCCTCGACTGGATAGCTGCACATCCTCAGAAACCTGATCAACGAACTCCGTGAAGACACCATTATGTTTATATTCTACACTTGAATCGTCGTGAAATTTAATAAACTCGTTGCTCACCCTAAATTCTAGGTCTTTCAATAATTTTTGTGTGTGCTTTTTTTCGGCTGCTGTTTCGACCTTGGAAGCTTTTCGAGATTCCCTCTTTTTCTCGAAGGTTTTTTTTCAACGAGATATCCGAGAAATCTTCTCTATTTATGATTAAGGACATGAACACGCCTCCGTCCACTTCGAAATTTTGAAACCACTATTCTCTCAAACGGCTGAACCAATCGGTACGAAATTTGTTACGAGCATTCAGGACGATGGCACTGAGGCCTCCCCGGTCGCCGTTTTCAATAAAAACGTTTAATTATTGAGAGATCGCGGTTTAAAACGTTTCGACTATCTCTCTCCCCCTCCTGGGTCACGTGGTAATGTTCGTCGTGTTCTTCAATGATTGATGGGTAATCTTATGTGCTGAGCTTCTACTATGAGATACTCCATTTTAATTTGGATCAAGGTGGATTATTAGGGTAGTCGTTGATCAGAAGTTTTTAACGCCTGAGTTGGGATGATCAACGTTTTTTAAATGATGAGTAGAACCGGGCTCGCTCCTACGCTATAAAAATTCTTATAGCGTAGTTAATTACAAATGAAGCGTCATAGTCATTCTGGAATCCAGCGAGTTTACTTGCTCCAACGATTCTTGCATCGTTCATTCCTGATTTTTAAAAAGTCCTTAAATGAACGCTTTATCGTCATCTCGTATTTCCTGGACAATTCAAGGTCGAAATAACAAATTTGTATGGGAGTGGTTATCAACTGATTACGAAACAATTTATTTTCGTTGAAATAGTTTCGTCTTGATTTCATCTGGAAATCATTGAATCGTGTGCTTTAGCAATAATCGTAAACAATTAATTTACCAGCGTCGATATATCAATCTGAGTTAAATACTTATTAACAGTACTCAAGGTCATGCATCAAGGACTTTGCCTTTATCCAACGACGTTCAAAGTTAATTTTTCCGTCATCAGCAATTTGCAGCATCCATTTGGTGTAATTGTATTCGTTGTTTTTTTTATCGCCAATTAACGTCTCGCTGTGAAACGACGAGATTGCCAATTCGATGACAAACTTCCAATCAGACGGGGAGTCAAATTGAACGAACACATAGAAATCGTTTTGGTATGCAACGTTTATTCAACGATATGTTTTTCGTCGTATCGCACTGGTACACATCGAGCCTTGTTAAAGTGTCGCAACCATTTGTGTTGCAATATTGATAAAAGATGAGTAATATAGTGTATACGTAGATAATATATTCAATAAATATGTACAACAAATTTGAACCAGAGTATGGAGAGTAATCATTGGTGGTGGTAGAGCGTTGTGCTAATTAATGTAATATCGATCGACGAATCAATACGTTATTAGGAGTACAGCATGTTTATCATCCTTCGTCATTTCCGTTTCCTATTGTTGTCTTTATCCGTTTCGATAATTGTTTTGTTTCTTTTTTCCTTTTCTTTTTTCATTGTTCTTCTCTTCTTCGTTGTCATTTGGAATGTGGCGTGGGTCGAGGCTGAGATCTATCGGATGCACTTGAATTGTTGGAGGGAAAAACATCAATCGTTGTTGCTCGTTGGTTCACCGATGAATCATTTAAACAGCGTTCGGTTCGTCCTTTGATGGATGTGCCGCGTTCCATTCGAGAGCCTTTTGGATCAATGGGGGAATTTCTGGTGCGACCGGAAGATGATCACCGACCGGCTGGAAACCTTCTTCGTTTGCTGTATAGGTCAATGAGATTTCTTTCCCGTCATCGCCCTTGTACGAAAAACTACCCTTCGCCTGCATAGCTTCATTTTCCGATCCAGCATTCGCCACCGAACCTTCCTCTTCCGCCTTTATTCCATTGCCCGATTCGTACTGCCACTTGTACGAGCCATCAGGGTTTGGACCCTCTTGACTTTGACTCACTATCGGTATCGGTTCCTCAGCGGGGGCTGCACCGGCCCAAGCTATCAGCCCGATTACTGCTATCTGTATATACGGATTTATTGAAAATACGAATTAGCAGTTGTCCATTTATGCCTCATTGACGATCATTCCAGATGTTGAAAGATTCGTTTTTTTTAATCTCAAAAATAAACACATGAACATTTTTCATGAAAGGGGAAAAGTATTTTTACTGGGAAAGCAAATAAATCGTAAGACTGATTTTCCGGGGACAAATTTAGGACGCGTGAATTTTTACGTGTAGCTCCAAATTTCATCGTCAATTTACTTACGTCAGAGAGAATAATTTACGTCTGGCTGATTGATAAAAAAAAAATTGACAAAAATGGAGAAAAATTGCAATTGAACAAAAATGGAAAACAATCGATTGATCGAAAAAAAAATATGTTTACTTATTGTTCCAAAAGTCCTGTTGGAAAATTGAAAAAATTGAAATGGGAAAAAAAACTAAAAAATATTGATTGATATTTTTCAGGTTTTTCTATTTCTATTTTTTCAATTTTCCAACAGGACTTTTTCAAAACTCCAACATATTTATTTATTCAAGCAATCAATTTTTTTTCAATTTTTTCAATATCTTTTATTTATTTGTTGTTCTCGTCAATCCTATTGAGATTTTCGTTATTGTTCATTGATGATTCCACAGATAACGAATCTTTACCCACCAGTTTTATACCATCCCCAATTCAAGGTTAAATAAAATGGAAATTTGAGCGATTTACTTCGTCAATTGGACAATTATACTCGTAAACATTAAGAATCTTTTACACGTCAGAACATTTACTTTTTCAGCGCTTTAGAAATGTACACACACTCAACGTTTCACAGCTCTTTTTTCATTCGCTCGCAAAAGTCGTAAGATCGTTATGACACATCCATGATTATCATTGATTATCCTCTTCGCATTTTCGATACTCAACACAGCCTAATGAAAAAGAAATTGAAAAGAGAGAGAGAGAGAGAGAGTGAAGGGCGGGTAGGGGGGTGGGGATGGAGAATCAGTGGGCAATTAACGATTTGCTTCTCTCGTTACTTTCTCGTCTCGACAATGGCCTAAAACTTTCGCAATATGTGCTGTAGCACATAATGCCTGTACGTACGTACATACGTACAGACCTTTACGTATATGTGAGTTATTTGAATAGAAACCCACGGAACTATTATACGGTTATTATGCAACTTGGTACGCTGGGAAAGTTATCGATACGTTTGGCACGATTTCTGTCTCTCCTAGCTCGAACTTCGACCCCGCGAGCTCCTTTTTTCCTCACCCAACCGAGAAACACACATAGAGGCTATTCGGCCTAAAAACGAATTAACGTTGATCGAGCCAATTTTTATTAAACGCTATATATCTCCGATCAACGTTTTTTCCAAAATAACGAACATATCGATATGTATAACGATATTCCTCCAATTATATCAAATAAATTGAAAAAAAAAAAACTTGAAGAAAAAACGAGCCATGAGTTTAAAAAAAAAGTCACGTCTCTTAGTTTATTACAGAATTCACTTTTTTCATCCCCCGATCTCTCTGACGAACCGGAACGAACGAAAAACGCGAAAAAAAATTAATTAAATTGAAAACAAAAAAATTAAGTAAATAGAAAAAAAAATTTAACAAAAAACAGCTTGAAGAAAAAACGAGCCATGAGTTTAAAAAAAAAGTCACGTCTCTTAGTTTATTACAGAATTCACTTTTTTCATCCCCCGATCTCTTTCACGAACCGGAAAGAACGAAAAACGCGAAAAAAAAAATCTGACAATCAAAGTATCGAAACTCTCGGTGCACATGGATAACTCGTGAAAAATCGTGATCGCAAAAAAAAAAAAACAAAAAAACAAAAAAAAAAAAAAAAAAAAAAAAAAAAAAAAAAAAAAAAAAAAAAAAAAAAAAAAAAAAAAAAAAAAAAAAATTGACTCTCGAAATGAAAATAAATCGCGTTTCTTCTCCGAGAGAAAAAAAAGTACGTAGCTGCGGGGGCAGGGGGCGGGCCGGGGCGTTCGTTAGGGCGTTCTCCCTTAATTATTTCCCGTAATCCACGACGGTCCTCGTACTTCGATTCTCAAGCTTACCAATGGTGTGTACATGCTGAGTTGTTAATCTCTGATGGCCGAGTGTTTATCAAGAGTCGGTGAAGCCGGGATATATATACCCCTGGGGGCGGCTCGTGACAAGTGGCAAATGCACAAGTACAAACGCAAAAACCGTACGCGCGTACGAGGTAAACTTGGGACGTGTAAAAAAAGCTCCTGGTGTCGTTTGTCAGCTGTAACTAGGTAGATCGGTAGCGGAGGCAAGTGTGCGTTCAAGATGAGACGAAAGAAGACAGGAGACGAAGCAACGAGGTGTCCACGCGTGTATATCGGGAGGCACGTCCGTGCCTCGTAGAAGATCTGTGTCTTTCAACTTTGTATGAGTTTACACAGTGGTAAAAATAAACACGTGTGTGTATGTGCAATTGACGATATCATACACGATGATCGGTGTGGTGTACTTAGCAAGAGAAAGAGAGAGAAAGAGAGAGAGAGAGAGAGAGAGAGAGATAGAAGACACGTGCACAGGTAATGTTGGCACAACAACGACTCTTCAGAAGCCAAGGGTACATAGATCTTCGTAAATCCACACACATTTGCTCCCTCCATATCTCCCGGGAGATTTTGTACCCGACGGTTGCACATTAAACCGGGAGGATTTCTTCAATTGTGTATGCGTGTCGTTGCGGATTGTCGTCCCGGACGAGTGTTGTAGGAATATATATATATATATGTATGTGTATATATCCGTAGTAAATGGCCAAGCTCGTGTGCGACGATCACGAACACACCGGTCCATTTTATGGTACAAAGAAGCGAGCCGAATGTACGGGACGAGGTTTAATGCACGTACGCACACATATTTTCATACTCGTAAACGTAACGTCGTATGTATTAGGTTCGGCACATAAAAATATGTCGAGAAGTGTTGACTACCTTCCCGGAGGGAGATTCGCCATATCGCATCGATTTACCAAGGCACACAGTCACTCTAAATGTCACTGTGTCTCTAAATCCCTACTCGCCCCACCCCCCTCTCACCCCTTTTCCATCCTCGCGCCCTTCCCTCGAAACCATCGATTTTTCTCATAAGCTTGAACCATTGATTACTCAATTTTCGTAATTTACCGCGATTACGTAATCGGTCTCGGTGGTATTTTTACAGCCCCCAGCGATCGACGTACCTCCGCCATTTTGTCCTGATTGCAGCGGTGTCGAAATGGCGAGGAAGAATCGGCGCGCGTTTCGAACGGTTCATTTTTTATCATCGAATCTTCTTAGGGGTTCTCGAAGTTCGGGTGATCGGTGACATTCTTCGGATTGATTTCTCATTTTAAGGGTTTTAGATACGAAAAATCAAGTATATTTTTGTAATTTTCTTTTTTACGTGGTACGTTATTGTTTAATATTTTTAAATATATTGTTAAGTATTGATCGAAGAATATTATAGAACATTGTTTTGAATTGAAAAAAAAAAATTCGTCGCTCAAAACCGAGTATTTAGTATGGAAATTAACTGTGCAAAGATTAAACGAAATGGGTCCATAAGCTTTCGAGAAATTTTGACTAACGACTTTCAAAAAAAAGTTTTGCTCGTAATAATCGCAAATTTTCCAAAAATATACCTTATAAGTTATTAGAACAAAAAATCAGTTTTCAGGAAATCAGGAAATCAGTTATCAGAAAAATTAGGAAATTGTACCCCCTTGATGCGAAATATATGAGTTTTATCAGTCCTCCCAATATTTGTTGATTATAATTCTTTTTTTCTTCACTTCCTTGATGGGAAGTTTATGGGGTGTATCAGTCCTCACAATATTTGTTAATTATAATTATTTTTTCCTTCACTTCCTTAATGGGAAGTTTATGGGGTTTATCAGTCCTCCTAATATTTGTTGATTGATTCTGTTTTCCTTCACTGTCTTCGTTTGCCCATTTAAAGAACTTGCCGATCTTTCTTTGTGCCCTCATGGTGCAATTGGAGCCTTCCATTCTTTGGTGAAATCATAAAATTGAAAGTAATTCATATATTCAAATACGAGAATAATTAATGAAAACTACCGTTGTGGGAATAAATTACAGACGGCTTTTAGCGAGGCCGCACAGGAGTCATTTGACTTTTCCGACATAACTGCGCGTCAATCCACCTCCGACGGAACAAAGTAGAAGAAAAAGCGAGTAAGCGACAATACGTCATCGATATATTTGAATTAGCAAATATTCGCACCGAACCGAGGGAAACAAGAAGTGTCATATTTTCTGTTCCGCACTTTTTCTTTTTTCGACGCGTACAAAAATATTCATTCGTTCAAACGTTAATCAATATTTAGTTTTGAATTGTATAAAAAAGCAGAGTAAAAAGAAAAAAAAATATCACGTTTCGGCGTCAGCCGAAAAACAGATTTTATTAATGAACTAATTAAATCGTTGATTATTTTATTGCATTCCTATAAATTGATGATTTATTATAAATTAGTATAATTTTTAATTAACCTTTCAGTACAGGCATTTAAATTTATAAATTAATATAATTTTGTTGTACTTCATTCCGAAATTATTATTTTAATAACAGATGATTTTGTTTAATACTTCATATTTCATATTTCGTTGTGCAACGTAATATAACAGTGTAATATTTATTTTGCATTAGATGTACCAATGTTTTTTCATTCAGTAAAAAAACAACATCACATGTTTGCTGGATGAGCTGCAGCTTCATAAAAAATCAATTCGAGCCTGAAGTATCGTATTCGATCGATATCTTGAAAAATCGCCCAACAATAAATATCATTATTCGCGGGTATTAGACTTGCAAATGGCTAATCGATTGATCTCGTGGAAGTAGACAATTTAATTTGCCATTACTGAATGCCTAACCTCGAAGTAGGCGTTTTTCGTTTATTTTTTGTTATTGTGAAACACACACATGTTGCGGAAAAACGTGAAGATGCACCCGAGCCTTGCCGACGCGCTAAATGAACCACATTTTTTAAAAGATCATTTTAATAATTTTTTTTTACATCAACTTTTACAAATTAATAAACATCATTGAATATTCGGATAATTTTCGCTTACCACTAATATTTAAAAAATAACAAAATGACGTACTAACCGTCGCGATTTTTTATAACAATAATAATAACAATAACGCAAGGATTTTAAAACAATACGAAAAAATAAAGATTTAACGATGCTATACGAAACGATTTCAGAATTGCTTGAGAATTGTTCTTAAATTGCCCCTCCCCCCTCCTCGCCATAATTGACTTTTCCAAATTCATTTTGCACCCAAAAAAAACGGTTATTACGCAAAAGTATTTGTTTTTAAATACGAAAAAAACTATGAATGTTGAAATAAAACAAAAATGTTCGTTTAATCATTTATTCAATAATCAACGAATTAATAATAATTTTTTATCAGAAAACTCCAACTCAATTTTGACGAGAAATTTGGTTTTTACTATAAATTACTTTAATTAGTGATAATTAGCCGACGGAGGGTGACATTTATAATTATTCAACCCAAACAAACCCAAACCTCCTTGAACTATAAGTTATGAGATTATTTGGGTTTGTTTGGATATATTCTGGAAGGCTCATTTCATAAATCACCCTACTCTTCACTTTCAGTTCAGGCGTCGAAGTGTACGACAATACCTTATTTTATTGCATTTTTCGCCAAACTTCAAAACTTCATAAATTATGGAAATAATGAAAAACGTCAGCCTCCGCTCGTATAAATATCACCACTAGTGATATTTATACGATATTTATAAATTACTTTATTACTAATTAAAGTAATTTATGGTAAAAAAAACCACCCATCAAAATTGAATCGGAGCTCCACTTTTGCATAATTACGAAAGAGACGATCGTCTCGCGAGCACTACTGTATTCATCAGATGACGATTAATAATTTTGGATTACACGAGGTTTACGACTCGACAAGAATGTCCCGGAAAAATTCTAGAATTGTGGAAAATATAGCAGTGTAATGCGAAATGAATGAATTCCTTGCTTCATCGAGAACGGTACGAAGAGTAAAATTGAATTCGGCGCGAGAAAGTATCGATATTGTTTTTTGTTTTTCGTTTTTTTTTTTTTTTGTTTTTTTTATTTGCCCCGGGGCTGCTGAGAGAAGAACAAACAGCGGCTAGTACGCGAAGGCAGAAACGTCGGGTGGTCGGCTCATACACACGCTATTGCCACTCTTATATGTCAAGGTCGTCATTCGCCGCATCTTCTTATTTACGTACTTGGAGATGGCTTCACTTATTTATACCCACCGTGTATCGGACGCTACGCCAACACGTACACGCCGTTTTCATCTTACCGATAAACCTTTTTCATATATATTATTCATTCGATAATCGATCGTCTTTATAGCCTCGTACTAAGACTCGCCTCGTCTTACAACGACGACTTCGTTCATAGCCGAGAATCCCGCTGTACCGAGAAGCGCGAAAGTTTTTCCCGAATAGACGGAATGACCGCTTGAAATTTCATACCGCCAATCCATATACGCTTTACGCCAAACATTTACAAACACCAGTCGCGGATCCCTACGTCAACCCCACGATGCGATTCGCTAACGAAAAAAAAAGATTGTTTCACTTCGAGAAAAAATATTGAAGAATATTTATTGCCGATCTAGAAATTCTACGAACTTGTCCAATTTTTGAGAATTTCTCAAAAATGTTTCACTAATTTTGATAAATTTGTGGTACTTGAAGAATTTCTTCTAACGTATTACAAATTTGGATAAATTTGGGGAATTTCGGTAATTTCTTGTGACGTTTTATAAATTTGGACGAATTTGGGGAATTTCGGTAATTTCTTGTGATGTTTTATAAATTTGGACGAATTTGGGAAATTTCGGTAATTTCTTGTGACGTTTTACAAATTTGAACAAATTTGGGGAATTTCGGTAATTCCTTGACATGTTTTACAAATGTGGACAAATTTTGGAAATTTTGTTAATTTCTTGAGAGTAATATTAATATATAATAATTTAAGAAATAATAAATAAGAAATAATATACAATAATTATTAATAATATCAATATTATTTAATAATAAAATTAATAATATTACATAATTAATTTATTCGTACAATTTATGAGGACTCGTGAGATAACATATGTTATAGTCTACAAATGATAAATCTACCGCATCCTCTATCTATTACGATGTTAACGATGCTTCGTATTTTTGGAATTTGGTTGATTATTAAAATGATATAAATAACGCAGAGGTCAGAGTTATTTATTTCCGACGTAATTACAGTTTGATTTATGTCTAAAAATGTTCAAGATTATCTGCGTCTTTAGGTGGACGTCCCCGAAGAATCTCAAGGGCGTCGGTTTTTTGTTTCTTTTAAAATTCATTATTTTCAGATGTCGAGAGATTCAAGAATTTTCGTAGAAAGATTTTAATGTAGATGAAAGCTTAAAAGGCTTTAAAGGTTCTGAAGCTACCACGAAAAATGCCTGGTGGCACGCAACCAGTCCTACGAATAAGTATCGTCACCGTCACAATTCAGGAGTTCCAAGATTATCAGTGTTTTCAAGCGGATCTATCCTAATAATCTTGAAAATGTTTTTTCTCTTTCTTTTGCTATTTATTATTACCGAATTTTTTAAAAATATTCTAATATATTTCAAAGCTTTTGTGGCGTTAACGAAAAAACGCCTGATGGTAGGTTGCCCGTCGTACAACCAAGCATCGTCGTCGTCATTTCGCAGGCGTTGATACTTCGAGTTTATAAAAATCAATAAATCAGTAAGGTGACCCATGTAAGGCCCAGTGCCTAATAAAGCCCACGTTTTAAATATCCAAAACTACAAAGTCAAACGGATTGAGCTCTCATGATCGATTGTCTAACTTTGAATTTTGCAAACAAATTTGCAGTCGATAGAAGGCAGCGCTTGCGATCGCACATAAGCGTTTCTTTAATTTCGACGTACTAAAACTTTCGAAAACAAAAAATGTTTTCAGTATTACTCAGTGAATTTTTATTCTAATTATATGTAATGGTTTATTAGCACTATACACGTTGTTATCAAAATTTAAGTTTAAAATAGAAGATTATATATTTGTTAAATTTTTTTTGTACGAAGTTACAACAGGTATTGGTTAATTAAAAAACAGTGTTCTGAATAACGCCCAGAAGACGCTTTTTTAAAGAAAGCTTATAGTGCATAGCGAACATTATTTTCTGATCGAAAATTATTATTAATACGTTGATTATTGAATAAACTATTAAACAAACATTTTTGTTTTATTTCAACATTCATAGCTTTTTTCGTATTTAAAAACAAATAAGGTGAGCTTTACATGGATTATGTACCTTGAATCAATTTTTTTTTTTTTTAAATCGATATTTTACTCGATTTCATTAATCCTGAAAACGTTAAACTGTCAGTACCCACCGTTTCATTCAATAATCTCCGAATCAACTTGTTTAATTCTATGTAAAAATAGGTTTCGTGCATAAATTATATAAATAATTCTACGAGGGGAATTAAACCAGAGGAAACGTAACTCAGGCTGAAACACCTCGCATGAATATTTATCCTTTTATTCCAAGATAAAAAAAAACACACACACACACAACGTAGATTGTAATTTGATAGTCTTCTTTTTTACGGTTCTGACAAACCCGGAAGTTAAGAAACGTCGGAGGGCGAAGAAGCGTGACTTTTCGACGTAGAAGACAAAAGCCCTTGAAAATTTTGATTCGCTATATCTCCCCTCCCCCTGCCCTTTTTTTTCTTCTCTTGCCTTCCTTTTTTCACCATTCCTAGTTCCATAATCGTAAGAATAGGGAATCGGCGTCTCACTTAATGAGTACGTTCCTCCGATTCCTCCAGAAAAAAAAGCACGTACATTCCTGTTCTCAATACTACCAGTGATTCAATAAAAACAGCTTACGTGACGTCACAACTATATATTTATCGACGAACGTAATAATTGTTTATTTTTTTCAATTGTTATCGCACAAAATTTCTTTAGATCAAGAATTCCGAATGAAAGTCGATGGAACGATTTCTGGCCCGGATAAATAATATAGAAGAGATTGGCAATCGACGAGACTGAGGAAGAGAGCGAACGAGGCACTACCAAACTCTCAATTTACCTATGTACGAAAATCGCCTGCCTCGATCAGTAGGTTGTTCGAATTCACGAAGGAATTCTTACTCAAGAACTCAGATATCTGGAGCATCGGATAGGGCATCTAATTATTATTTACCGATCCTGCATTATCGATATCGGCACGTGCTATAACTGGGCACAGTTGTGAGCAATAGTAGTACAGTCATTGGCAGTGCACGTGGAATCGATGTTAACTGGAACTCACAGGCACCGGATAAAAAAAAATAAATTTTAAAAAATACAGCCAGATGTAGTTCGTTATTAATAACAATGTAAACTCAAAAAATTGAAAGATAAAAAAATATCAACGAATTTGATATATCTAGTGCTATTATAAATAGTATTCGTCATTTTTTATTTAATAAGGTATACCAATCTAATTTTTTATTTAGCAATGAAAAAACGACCCAAAACAAGGGAAAAGAAGAATTTTTTTAAGTAATTGCAACATGTTTAGCACACAAAGCTTCAAACTTGTTGTAACTATTAAAAAATTGGCTTTCCTTGCCTTGTCTTTGTGTGGGTTTTTTAATTTTTATAAATATTAAATAACAAACGACAGATATGATCTATTAAATAATTATAGGAATTACTGTTATTATTTGTATCACAAATGATAATACAATAGTAATTTCGAATATTATTTAAATATTAAATTTCAATGGCAGATTATTAAAAAGAACAATAGTAATTACTATTATTATTTATTATCTGGTATTTATAATTCGTTATCTTATATTTAGGTACTCCGTATTCGTAATTATTTAATTCATTGTTTCGAATGTTGATTTCCAATGTGAAATTATTAAATCCGTGAGAGAGTGAGTATCTTTTTTTTTGTTCACCATGCCAATCACTGTACCATTTATGCCGTTTGCTCTCTATTGCCTTCGGCTCATCCTCGACTTTCTCGTTCGTTCTTATCTCAAGTCTTCTAGAATTCGTAGGGTTGTGGACAGACAGCTTCGGGGGATCAGGGGATCGGAAGGTGAAAGTTAACTCTTTCCTATTACATCTTATTTTATTTTGTCCCGTTTCGTTTGTCTTTACGATTCTTCCTTGTCACGACGTTACTTGTAACAAATTTTGCGCAGCATATTCGAGATAACACTTGGTGAGATTTATTTGTAAAAAAAAACAAGAAAAAAAGTGGGATCTTTAGGATTGAACGTTATAATTACGTTCCCGTTTTAATCAAGTTTTCAGGATCTATAAAAAAGTAATAATTTGATTGGGTCTAGTGAAAATAGTTTTTCATTAGATTGGGTCTAATGAAAATAGGTTTTCATTAGACCCAATCAAATAGGCAGTGTTCCTTTGTCAATAATTAGGCTTGTTTCTTCATGAAAAAAAAAAGTATTCGTACTAATTTTTGTGATCAAATAATTACACGAAAAAAAACAAACAACAGTATACAGCAAACAAAAATATACTAGAATCCACACAGCGTTTTCGCATTTATTTGGAACGTTCAATAAAATCGTTGCGTTACATCAACGCTTTTGGCACGCTTTTGTACTTTTCAAGCTCACGTTTATTCTTTTTCTTTCGTATTGAAAGCTAATTAAACGTAATGAAACGATCGTCGTTCCAGTCGTTTTAAATTGGCAAATTTATAGATTGTCTTCCTCCGGATGTTCGGCGATCCACTCGAGTGCTCTGATAATGTAAGCGGGTATCGGTGGTGGAGTTGGCAAATGGGAACCCTGAGGTTGGAATCCATTCTCATTGGCGGTATAAGTGACTTTGATTGGTGCACCGTTGTTTAGCTGATAGCTGTAGCTTCCCTTGACTGCAATAGCCTCTTCGTTCGTTTTCTTGGACTGTTCGAGATGTCCTTCTTCCTGGGCTTGAATGCCATTCGCGGTCTCGTAACTCCATTTGTAAGAACCATCCGGATTTGGTCCGTCCCGGCTTTGATGAACGATCGAAACGAACTCTGGTCCGGATCGCCGGATATCGCCGGTACTACCGGAAATCACTGCTACTGCCATCGCCAAGAGGAAGTACACTTTCTGGTAATGGAAAGAAAAATGAAAAAAAAAAAAAAAAATCCCAGTTGTCATTGATAACGTATTGATTACGTCATCGGAAGTTCGTTATGATGACGTCAAGTGGGAGATTCTTCGATTTATTTAGGGACTTCTGTAATCTCGAAATCTTCCTAACTCGGATAATGGTGATGGTTGTCTTAGGATAATAAAAATATATCAGACGTTCAATTAAACCATCGCAATGATTGATCGAAAAACAAAATTTCTCCGGGTAGACTTGAATATTTTGATGAATGGATTTTTAAAAATGACAACAATTTTTCACAACTCGAGAAATTTAAGTATTGATCCTAATACATGAATTATTTCAGAATTTCTGTCTTTAAGATGTCCCATAAAATTTGTCACGTAGATCACGAAATTATATGGGAAGAAATCTGATTTTGAATCAGATAAATCCAGGAATTGGCACGTTCGAATATAATGAAAAAAAAAAAAAAATACAAAAATACCGAGACAAAATCATTGAACGAAACGTGCTCCTTGAAACGACAGCCTTCCCTGTCCCACCTGCTGCGCATAAGTGCAGTAAACCGGAGGTCGTAAATTGCACGAGTGCAAAAGAAGAAGCTCTCGATTTTAAGTCGTTATGCAATAAACGGTTCGCGGTATGCGAGATGCTGAAGAGAAGCGATGTGGTGGGAGAGAAATGGCTTCAAGCACTCGGGCCTCGCCAATTTTGGCGGTTTTCCGTTTTTATTCTCTCGATGAAAGTATTCCCGGTTCAATCGAATCGGGGTTGAAGCGAGATACTCGTTAGTGGATTACGATACAATTGCACCGGGGAAACGACACAGCACGAAGTCACTTTCAGATTCATGAAAATCTGACGAAACTTTTATTTTTCACTTTTGGCAAGTTGGTTTAAAAAAATTTTTATTATTATTATTTTTTTTCTTATTATAAAGTCGATAGAGTCACTTCGATCGTTCGGAGGCTGAATTCTTTTTTTGTTTTTTTTTTTTTTTTTGGTTTTTTTTCTCGTTTTACGAATACACGGTACATGGCACTCACCGGAATGCTCATGATGATGGTGTTTCTGTTGTTCCTACGCTTCTTCATAATTCGATAGGAGCGTGTCTGGCTTTTATATCGAATCTGGCAAAAATGTTGATAGGCCTGCCTATGGTGGTAGAGACAAGTTTTGGCCTATCGAGCGTTCTCCCTCTTGTTGGAAACCTCCCGGATGACATATGTGTCTGTCGAACGTACTTGGCACTCGATGATCATTTTTTTTTTTCGTTTCCCACCATCATCGCCCACCGAAAAGAGCCAAGACAAATTAACGAACATCGACTTATCTTGACACTTGACACACCGTTGGACCATCCAACGAACGTCTGTAACCTTATGAAATTATGTGTGCTCGTTGTGACGAAAAAAAAAAAAACAAGCCGACCTCCCTGAATCTCGTTTCATGAATCATGGTGACACGCATTTTCGCGTCACTCGCGAGAGACAACTGATCATAGGCAAAACTAGAAAAAAAATGATGGAAATTCGAAAAAGAAGGGGGAAGATAAATGTCCATTCAAGCTATTATACCGATTGATAATTTAACGGAGATTACGAATAAGGGGAGAATAATGAATATTATTTTAATTGTAAATTAACATGGATAATTGTGTCGAGATTGATTTTTCTTCTTTTTTTTTATAATCTTCCTTTTTTACTTATTATCAATTAGAATTCGTAATTGAATTAATGACTGAATAGAAATTTATTTGTGTCCTTTTTCTAATTACTATTCAATGATCAATTAATATTAACTAGCAAAAATATGGATTTATTAATTTGAATTAATTAATTTCGATAATAATTTAATTTGAAACAAATAATGAATTTCCAGTATTGAGAAGGATTGTTCTTCTTTTATTTCTAATCTTCCGTTTTTACTTATTATCAGTTAATATTCGTAATTGAATTGAGATTTTTTAAATAATTGATATTAATTAAAAACTGAATGAAAATTTATTTTTGTCCTTTTTCTAATTACCATTCAATTATCAATTAGTATTAACTATCAAAAAATTCGAATCAATTATCGATTAATATTAATATTGATAATTGAATCGAGATTCATTTGCCTCCATCTTTTTCTTATTTTCAGCGTTTTGCATTAGATGATTTTTTTTAATCGTCTTAAGTAGTAAAATCATTTTTCGGCGTTTCCATAAATTATTACAAATGCGTTTAAAAATGCAGAAACTAACAAATAATTTTTTTTATAATTGGTACGAATATATTCATATCCAATACACGTTTGTGATAGAAAAACCTGTGCATTTTTGTGACCTCTAACTTTATTTTTTTCTCGTTGAGTATCAGTATGAGAAATCGTGATTTTTTTTTTTGACGACCTTTTCTGATTGACGGGAATTATGCCGAGTGAAAAGTTCGAGTACGGTTTTCTCGCTCGCGCACTTTCAATCCGCTGGAATCGGGGAATGTCGATTAATGTGATCACCTTGTATCGCTCATTAGATACGTGAATATTTATGGTCATGATAATGAAATGTTCAGTTTCTTTGGGTTTTCCCATGTTATTACATCTTCGTGCTTGTTTGTTTGTGTTTTTTGTGTTTGTTTGGGTTTGTTCGTGTTTGTTTGGGTTTGTTTCGATTTATTTGTGTTTGTTTGCATTTGTTTCGGTTTATTTGTCTTTGTTTGGGTTATGTTGAAGTTTTGGTAACGCTACTGTTAATATTTATTGTATCATTTATATTTTTCCCCAAAAGATGAAACATCTGGGTTTGTAATTGTCCGCGTTGATTCTTCGCCGTTGGATCAAAGTTTTAATCTACGTAGTCATTTTCCTTCAAAATATATTTCCCATCGATGTTTGAGCCTGGTTACACTATTCGTAGATTTCGTAAACTTTGCCACATTTTTCCACGTGTTTTAATCCTAGACTCAGCATCAAAACTCGATGTCCTTTATAATGATAATCTATCAAATTCATCCATTCACAATTCAGATGTAAAGTGATGATGATTCTTCGAATCGGTCGATCACAGGTTTGGTAAAAATAAAATTCTTTACGATACATTCGTAATGATTTATTCCACGAAACGAAGGACTTTTATCGATTATTTCAAAGCCAAGATAATATCAATGCTTACGAGTTTTTGACGCACTACGAATTAAAGCTTCAAGGCGATACTAGTGTCGAATCGTTTGATACACAACGCTATTAAAACGATGCTGCAAAAATCCTTGAAAAGAATTGTTTTTCCATAAAAGAAAAAAAAAAACAATTTCTATCTTAACGAAAGAAGGAAAAAAGTTTGTTTTTTTTTTTCAATGAAAGAAAGAAACGATTTTTTTCAATGAACGCAAATAATTTTTTGTTTTCTTTTTTCAATAAAAGCAAAAACATTTGTTTTTTTTTTTTCAACGAACGAGAAAAACATTTTTTTTTTCAACGAACAAGAAAGAAGATTTTCATTTTACAATGAAAGAGGGAAAGAATTTATTTTCAATAAAAGAAAAATCAATAAAAAGAATTTTTTTTTATTGGAAACGAAAAAAAAAAAAGAAATTCAAGTGCGTTTCGTGTAAAAAGAAGCATCTGAAGAAATTGATGTGATCACAAGCTACCGACAAAGGTAATCGTAAACGACGAGGAATGGCGAATGAAAAAAAAAAATTATATATATTTTTTCGTCATTGGTAAAGGCTAGTGGTCCAGTGTAATTAGCAAGTCCAGAAGGAGACGAGTCCGAGGGTGCAATTAGTCAAACCGCTTCGGCCCTCGTATACGAGCTGAATTATAACGGTAATAGAAAGGTAAGACGTGTGAATTGAGGAGTTGAAAAATGGTGCTCGACAGTTGTGGTACGTACATAGCTCGATTCAATTCAAAGATTGTCATGTAACGCTTCTAATTATCCGTTCGAGAATCGGACAACCGATCGCGCAGCGGGCGCTATCAAAATTATTGAGTAATGGATTATCGTTGAACGCGTGACAGGAAGAAAGAGAAAGAGAGGAAGAGGAGAAAAAAAAAACGTCGAGAGAAATTACGAACTACGGGTGAAACGAAAGTGAGAGAAAATTGTGTCTTGCGAGAAGATTGATGTCCCATTCGTATCGATTACAGTACTTTTGTGACGGTTCATAGAACCGCTCGAGAAATTTGGGCTAACGTCGATTAATTCGTATTGAGAGATCGATTTTTTGAAATTGCTATCGTTCATGTAATACAAAGGGAAATCACGAGTATTTTTATATCCAACTTTTAATATTCCAAAATAAATAACAAATAAATAAACTCCATCGGATATATATATATATATATATTTATATATATATATATTTCCAACGATATATTGAAATTACATTAAGCTTTGTTTTTAATTTTTTTTTCATTGGAATTGATTGTTCAATGATTATTAAACAATCGGTTGCTATTGAAGGATATAAATATATAATTATTTACGAATTGCATTATCAAACATTCATTAGTATTGTTGTATTATTGTTACTTGTAAATTAACTTTCTTTTTAATAGCTCGTTTAATTATTACGGAACGAGAAATTAAAATGAGAATACGACGATGACGAAAGAAAAAAATATGTCTTGATTCAAACGAACGATATTTAAAAAAACTATAGAATTATTTATAAAGACGTTTAAAAAAGTAGAATTATTATGCAAAAGTGGGGCTCCAACTTAATTTTGGTGAGAGATTTTTTTTGTTTCTATAAATAACTTTAATTAGTCACCAGTAGTGAAAAAATGGGGCGAATTTTTGAACGGAATGAGCGTTCCAGAACAAAACCCAAACAAGCTCATAACTTAGGGAAACAATTAAGATTGTTCTTTTGGGTTTGTTTGGGTCCAATAATTAAAAGTGTCAACCTCCGCCGGTTAAATATCACTAGTGATGACTAATTAAAGTTATTTATAGCACAAAAAAAATCTCCCGCCGAAATTGAGTCTGAGCCCAACTTTACCATAATTACGAAAAGTAGGACCAACGGGGATGTCCGACTTAGAGACCTATTTTACCGACCGGGCTCGTTATCCGCGAACTCTATCGTTTTTTTTATTTTTTTTAATAAGAAATTGCGACAAAACCCTCGCATCCTTTTGGCAATGAACGAGAGACGAGGATGCTCATGGGGAGAGCCACCTTCACGCGGTAAAAAAGGAAGAGTAAAACGAAGAAAAAGAAAAAATTGCCTCGAGTCTCGTACGGCCACGCGTGAAAGTATGAAAAAAAAAAAAAAATATATATATATATATATATATATATACATACATACATATGTATATATTTATTTTATTTCATTTTTTTTTGTATTTCACCGCGTGTACGTGTATTTGGGTTAGCAGTCGAGTTCAACGTGTTCAATCGAGAATACGAACGGAGGGATTTTGAAAAGAGAGAGAGAGAGTCCTCTCGGAAGGGGAACTGAAGTTGGAGGGGAGCCAAAAAAAAAAAAAAAAAAAGAAATAAAAATAAAATAAACCGAGACGAACGTTATGGATTCCCTTTTCCCCACCCACCAATTTCTCAACGGAGGCCAATGTTTCGAAGAAGACCAAGTATTATATGCACGTTGCAAGTATTACCGCGGGGACCTACTTCGACGAAATTTGGGCCGAAACCCAGACTCCGCGTACAACGACCGACCGAAAAAAAAATAAAAGAGAATCGAGGAGAAACAAAAAAGTAAAAAAAAAAAGTCCCTCTCGCGTTCACACGCAAGCCGAGTCTTTCTCGTAATTAACCGATGTGCAGTACGCGTACATCATCCCCGGGGGATCCCCGTGCCAACCGGCCTCTATCGCAACCGCGCGCAGTTATTTCCCGCGAAGAAGATGCGCTCCGATATCGAAGTCCTCTTTCGCTCGGTGCTCTCACCCTCCGTTATTTCGATATTGCTTCTTTTTTTTTTTTCGTTTGTTTTTTTTTTTTTTCATTTTTTTTTCTTTTATAATATGCCTTTTACGCCTTATTTTCCCAAGACGCTTTCGAGAGATGCCGCAATCCCCGGCAATTAAGGCAAACGAAACAAAACAAAAATTTGGAAGAAAGAAGCGATCGTTTTGTGCTTTTAAAGATGTTGATCGATTTGATTTTTTTTTCGTATTTTGCTTGTTTTTTTTCTTAATGATTTTAAGATGTTTATCGATTTGATTTTTTCCCTTTTTTTTGTTTGTTTTTTTTTACGATTTTATGATGTTCAGAGATTTGATTTTTCCTCCTCTTTTTTGCCTGTTTTCTTTTTTTTTTTTTTAATTAAAACAGTGTAATATTCGAATATCAATAATTATTCGAAAATTCAATGTATATTGAATTTTCGAATAATTATTGATACTAGAGTTAGATGAGAATACTAGAAAATTAATAATACTAAATAATAATATTTCATAATAAAAATATTTATTATAACATTTTAATTATTAATATTACAAATATTATTAATTATTTCTTATTTAATTTATTATTAATAATGAATAATACTGAATAATAAAATCCCAATAATACAATACAACAATAATAAATAAATAAATACTAGATAATTATTAATATCAATAAAAAAAACCTGGAAATAAGCTTTTTGCAAGATGATTTTACTTTATATTTGTAATTTTCTGATTTCAATAATTATTGAAAGTAAATAAGTTACATTTTTAAGTATCTACTCATTATCAAATTAATAAATAGTTAATAGTTATTCTAAACTGTGAACATCAAAGCTGCTTTACACTTCGACTCTAATACGCTTTATTGAAATTACAATTTCTCAAATTCTTACAGTTTCAGATTCAATCACGATGTTCCAAATCCCCATAGAAGAGTCCTCTGATCCACCAGAGCAGAAAATAAATCTACCATCGTGAGCCAACTAATTTTTCTCATTGAATTTAAAGTTCGTCCGTGACAAATTCCCGCTGCAAATATCGTGAAAATACATAGCGACACATTGTTGCTTCATCTCTTGAAAATCGTCATATACAAATCGTCGAATTTTTAGGGACCACATGTAAATTAATCTCGTGTCAGAATGCGCGTGTAACGAATTTCGGGAATTCCTGAGAAGTCGGAGACCCTGAAAGATCCCGATGTGTCCATTTTAAAAAAAAAAAAAAAAACAACGTACAGATTCATTTATATATATATATATACATATATATATATATATATATGTATACGTATATATATATAAATCCCAGAATAATGCGTGGACATTCCCTCGACTGCTAAATCTGAGATCAGCTGACTAAAATAGTCACAGTGAATCGTATTTTTTTCTGGCATTTCCTTTTTTTTTTCCTTTTTTTATACAATCTTGCCTTTATTCTCCTCGACTTTGATTCGCCGCTCTTTGGAATCACGTTTCATTTGAATAATGATTAAATCGACAACGAAACAGATTCACGATAAGGATATTTCTTGCGAAAAATCTCATATATATATATATATATATATATACACATTTATTAACTTTTGTAAAGAAATCCCTGCGTGTGTATTATATGTTCATATACATGCATAAATAAATACATCTTGTATAAGTTTCTCTACACAATACGCTTGAAGCGAATATTATTATTGCACCTCCGGATCTTTGACGTTGCGTCACTCCACGAAATAGCCCTCAGGGGTCTCACCTAACAAAAGCCATACGCGTATATATTAATGTATGTACCGTATAATATGGCTGTCATAGAGAAACTCATCTCCGGTGAGATTTAAGCTGTGCTTATCGGCGATGTATCTATAGCTTCTTTATACATCGTATTATCATGATCTCGTAATTACAAGCTCCTCGTCACTTTTCCCGAAATATAATTCGTTCGTTGCTCTCTCCCTATTCCGGCATCCTTTTCCTACCTTTCTTTCTCTTTTTCTCTTTCTCTCTCTCTCTCGCTGTCTTTAGATGTCTTTCTTTTTGCTCTTTCACTACATCATCGTTTCTTCCTCTTCCATCTCACAGAAAAACGCGTGCTTGATATGTAATACTCTAACGTGAATTGCCTCGAGAGACACGAGAGGACCGAGATCTATATAATACGAGATGGAAGAGGAGAGTTGAACGGCGAAGCGCGAGGAGGGCGGGGGGGGGGAGAAAGAAGACTCGAAAGAAATTGAAAGTACGAGATAGCGAAAGTTTACGAGTATGTGTTATTCCAGAGGAAGACGGTGGTGGTGGTGGGGGGATAAGAGGGAAAAAAAAAAATGAGGAGAAAAATTAATAATAATAAATTAGATAATTTTCATTGTTGATCGAACGTTGGTTGGTCCCAGAGTCGAGGCGTAAATTTTTGTAAATACATCTCACGACTTGTCGTCGATTGAAATATGTAAATAAATAAATGAGAGGTACAAGGATTTCTCAAAAGTCGAGTTGTACGAGTATAACGAAATAATGATCGAGGACTCACGAAATCTTCATTGTTACATCTTTCTTTCAGGCTAGCAGCTTTTTACGTTCTTCAATACTTTTGAAGATCTTCTTTGATGAGTTTTTTTTTTTTCGCCATTTTGGGATGTGATATTGCAATTGATTTATCGAAACGATTACAATCTGTTTAATTGAAACAATCGTAACTGCGCTGTCGCTCGAAAGTAACCCACGTCTTTATCAATCGAGAAAGTTTTTTTTTTTTTTGTTTTTTTTTGTTGCTTTTTTTTTCGATCGGTATCGTAATCCGTAAGAATATGAGGATTGCAATACTCGATCTTGATCGCTTAGAAACTGGGCAACTAGAAATCGAGCTTATGAACACACGTACACTCCTTCAGGCTTTTGACCCACTGAACCCCATTCGGTGAGTTTATCGAAAGTAAAAAAGAATTCCATAATGAATTTTGATATTTAATATTCCATGTTGTGGGGTTGGATTAATGCGACGACTGGAAAATCAGGGCTATCAAGAGATATTTATTCTTAAGCGATAATAACAACAATTGTAAATTCGTTTTGTCATTTATTTATATGTATGACAAAACGATTTCGCATAAAAAATAAAAAATATATATATATGTATTAACGTTCTTATATTATATACAGATTTATATATTAACTGTATTAACCTAATATTTAAAATATGACCAAAACAAAAACCTCGTTTTTGGTTTCCCTTGAGAGGAAACCAAACCATTTTTTTTTTAAATTATAACACAAAAAATCACGTTCCCGTAAAAAAACGTAAAAAAAATCTTGTAAAATAAGGTTGTAGTTAAAGTCTGTCGAGCCGGATTTCGGAAATTCGAAAAATTTCGTAATTCACGGCAGTTTTAAAAGAGTGTGCATTTTGTGTCATAAATGTCACACTTTAATTATGTTTATAAAATTTTTTAACCACAATATCAAAAATCCGGTTCGACAGACTATAGAGAAAACAATTTCGAATATTTAAACAAAAAGAATTTAAAAAATATTAATAACTGTATGAGTTATCATGCAGACAGTGTCAGAAAAAGAAGTTTCAAGGAGAACGCGTTTCAAGTGCGCGTCAGGCCCTTTCATTGGGCAGTCACATTTTCTACGATAACTTTTCATCTACAGATCATTTTTACAACGAACTTCCACAGAAATACGCCTAAAACTATAAACAATAATAATCTGTAAAAAAAATAATTGATTTTTTGAAAATTTTGTCCGGATGTAAAACCTTAACGTATTTCGACGACGCGTCACGAAAATCCATCGATCAAGAACGACACAATTAACATAGAAAGAAAACATTTGGAACGTCGAAAAAACCAAGGAGGGATGTTCGCCATCATTTTGTTTCACACGATTGGTAGTCCTCGCAAAATAATCGTTACGAGCTTTAATGATGTTCGGGGCATGACCCAGAGTTCGTAATTGGCAAAATAAGAAGAAACGAATATTACGTGTACAGCAGAAGATGAAAAGAAAAAAAAAGAAAAAACGAAACGAAACAAAAAAAAAGGCTGATAATTTCGTTGATGCAAACTCAGTTGCTACGATGACCACACGAGACCGATCGGGTATCCGGCTTTCTGTGGTCAATGCCGAGAGCATTTTGCTCATCGTATGTAATCCGATGATGGTGAAGCGGCGACGGTGGTGGTGGTGGTGATGTTACTGGTGGTGGTGGTGGTGGAGGATGATCGAACGACCTGGAGATCGAGAATTTCATACACACCATGAAGATTTCTGTAGAATAAATGGTGGTCAATGGTGGGGATACGAGTAAACAAAAAAGAGCGTCGAATAAGGTACGCCGTGTATTATGTACCATGCCCGAAGATCCGTGAATCTTTTTGCGGGCGAGGATATATAAAGCGGAAGACTCGCCATGACTCTTCACACAAGTTTGTGCTACCACAAGTGTGACGAGCTAAAACCTTAGAAGAGGCTCCCCCCCCCCCTCAAATTCGTTTATAATAACCAAGCAACCAAAAAGTATTACAAACAATAAATCCAAAATGCTCAAATTGGTGAGTAATGAATAATCAAATTATTATTTTTTTTATTTCATTTTTTTTTCTAAGGTAATTTTGCAGAAGTGGGATTCCAACTTGATTTCGACCGGAGATTTTTTTTTTTTGCCATAAATTACTTTAATTAGTCACCACTAGTGATATTTAGCCGGCGGAAATGAGCCTTCCAGAATATATCCAAACAAACCCAAATAAACCCAAACAAACCAAAGAACTTTATAATTTATGGAAATAATTAAGGTTGTTGGGTTTGTTTGGGTTTAATAATGAAAAATGTTAGCTTCTGTCGGATAAATATTATTAGTGATCAATGATTGAAATAATTTATGGCAAAAAAAATTTCTTGCCAAAATTGATTTGGTGCCCCACTTCTGTATAATTACCTTTTGTACATCTGACTGACGAGTTGCCATATTTCTCTTATCGCTCGATTCTATTCATGATAAAACTGAATTTCGAACGAATGGTTATTGTTTATTGTTGTGATAATACAGTTTTTATTAGAATCGCGAAAAATTCATTATTTTGATTTAACTGACTTTTGGTTGATCATCTCTCGTGCTACGATTAGTATGTGTGTGACAGTATTTACAACGATATTCGATATTCTACGTAAAAATGAAGAAATATATTATTTTTCACAAGAAATTTTATTTTATTGAGAATTTGTATTGTATTGTAATATTAAACGAGTTAATTGGCCACAAATATATATATATATATATATATATACATATAAATATGATGTTTAATAAACATACAATTACGTTATGTTTTTCAAAATTAATAGCTAAAAAAATATTTTTAATAAAACGATTCAATTGTGAATCCTATTTTCATAAGATTTGGAAAATTCTTCGAGTGGGGAAAATAAAAAAAAATTATTCAAAGTCATAGAAATTCTTTGCGACAAGTGAAGATAAAAAAAAAACTTGACTTCTTTATTAGTCTGGAGATTAAGGGAAATGAAAATATTCGGGAGAGCTTCGCTGTAGAAAGTGACCCAGCTGATTCAACGTTTACATGCGCATCTCTCTCTCTCTCTATATATATATATATTAATATTCAAGTGCATACATAAAATCGTGGCGACCGTTTCGTGACGTACGAAAAGTGAGATGCTGAAAGAACGTTCGGTATTTCATTAAAAAATTTGTGAGCTACTTTTCCTATATCGAATAAAAAAATATTGATCTTGGATTTTCTCGAATAAAATTATTTATTCAAATAAATACATTTTGAAATATTGGTGGAAATAGCTTCTCGAAATTTCCTGGTCGTCTTCGAAGTGTCAACAACGATGAGTCAGAATGTTCATGAAATTCGATGAGAAGACGTCTTGTTCTTGATTATATAATCCGAAAATCCTGTTTTCGTTACGAAGGATAAAACGTCGAAACGAGTGATCGATCGTTAGATAGAAAAGTCAGTGTTTCAATTGTAATGACGGATTCGAAGAGATAATCCAATGGCAAATAGGATCGAGTGTGTTTTAAATATTTAAATCCATTATCGTTCGGGTAAGACTCATGGGAATCCGATTATAGGATTGTGAGGGAAGCTCGTTAATTCCCTGTATTAATTCACTATACTTCGTCACTATCGACAAATCATCTTTTTGTATTTAAACAGCGTTTTAAAAAACTCAATTAGCATAGATACGGCTTCATGAAAAAAAAAAAAAACGGACGCTACTCTGGATTATTTAATTGCGGGCGTAATTGTTTTCTATTTTTTTTTTAATACAGCGTCGAGTATATTTATCAAATATTTGTTGTCTAAACTATCAATCGATCTTTTATCCGAATTAGAATCTATTCAGATAAACAATCAAAATTCAATATCCCAATGGACTTTTAATATTTTTTTGAATACACATAAGTTGATAAATAATAATTCACATCGCGTAATAAAAAATTGAGAAAAACACCAGAATTGTTCATGATTAAATTTATTAAAATTCCGTTTAATTTCCTATTTTTATTACAATTCAAAATCGTATATCGCAGATCGAAATTCTCAACCGGTAACTAATAACGATAAAAAAATATCTTCGCATTTTTTTAAATTCGTAAAGATCCGAATCTGTCAAAATAATTTTAGGAGTTAAATAAAATAAAATGTTTCGTTGCGCTCCAACGTTGATAACTTCAACCCACTTTCAACGTTTTTCATAACTAATGCCGATTTTTTAAAAGCAATTAAAATATAATATCGATTTTTTCTTTTTTTAACAAATTATCGAAATAAATTTTTTTATATATGAAACGAATAAATATATTTGCATGTTTTGATCGTCGATTTTTTAAAAACAATTAAAATATAATACAGATTTTTTTTTTTTTACGAATGATCGAAATAAAAATTTTCATACGAAACGAATAAATAAATTGACAGGTATTGATCGCCGATTTTTTTTTTTTTTTAACAATTAACATATAATACCGATTTTCTTAAAACAATTAAAATATTATACCGATTTTTCTTTTTTTAACGAATTATCGAGATAAAAAATGTTCATACAAAACGAATAAATAAATTGACAGGTATTGATCGCATCGGCCCTCGCCACAGTTGCTCTCGCAGCACCCCTCGATAATTCCACCCCAATTCCGATCCTTCGACAAAGTCAGGACGGGCCCAATCCCGATGGCTCGTATTCATGGAGCTACGAGACCGGAAATGGAATTCAGGCGGAGGAACAGGGTCACCTGAAGAATCCCGGAACGGATGCTGAGGCGATGTCAGCCCAAGGTCGTTTCAGCTACACGGCCGAGGACGGTACACCAATCGAGCTTACGTACATCGCCGACGAAAATGGTTTCCAACCTCAGGGTGCTCATTTACCAACACCCCCGCCAATTCCCGAAGAAATTCTTCGAGCCCTCGAGTACATAGCCGCCCATCCTGAGGAGAACGACATTGACGCGCCCAAACAATAGATTTACAATATTGTGCAATTTAAACCTAACTAAACAATTCGCCTGAGACTAAAAAAGGAACAACAAAATTAGACAAAAAGAAAACAATAATTCTATCCCCCCCTCCCTTCGGTCGAAAAGAATCCATGCTGATTCTCGATCGATTAGATCTCAATATGTTTTCCTGAGATAACGCTTCTTTTTTTATTTTTATCTTGGGAAAACGTCTTCGAGATCACGTGGGCCATAATTTTTATAAATTTACTTGAACTCGGTATGAATTGTTGGTGATACATTATCATTGTTAGCTGAGAAATGAAAAACATAACTACTAAAATAAAAATTATAATTTTTAGAGAAATGATAATTATGAATTATATAATCGAGTGTAAAATACTTTTCCACCGTAACAATCGATTG
Organism: Ophioninae sp. A BG-2022a; assembly: GCA_030523105.1. Classification (NCBI taxonomy): domain Eukaryota; kingdom Metazoa; phylum Arthropoda; class Insecta; order Hymenoptera; family Ichneumonidae; species Ophioninae sp. A BG-2022a. The sequence goes on along the minus strand of JAPYZI010002318.1, from coordinate 13,963 downwards.
AATTTATATCAAATTTTGACAGTTCGGTTTTTCAGTTTTTGTACGTGTTGAAACCATGAAAATGTTCTTTTTTTTTCAAAAATATTGAAACAATTGCAGTTACAATTTATTTCAGAACGACGGTGGATTTAATGTTTATTTTTTTTTCTTTGCTGACTTCGATCTTATTTTTCTATACTGTTGTGAATTTGTACAGTGGCTGGTATCGTTACTTTTCCGTCGAACCTGTGTATTGAAAAGTGAAAAAGTTGTAAATAAATGGTATTACTTGATTCCAGTTTTCATCTCGATTTTTTTTCGCTAACGTAGGTATTACTGCGCAGGCTGACTTTTTTTTCAAACTCGTGCAATGCTCATACATATTTTATCAAAATGGAAGTGGGTTGAATTATTTGTGTTTATTGGTTAATTCGATAGAAAGATTAAAGAGTTTTATTTATTTCGACAAAAAGCCAATAAAAAAAATGTTTTTATATTTTTTTACTTTTGATTCATCTGTAATTCTAAAACGTCTATATCTGGATCTAAATTGTACATGTTTGAAATAACAAATGGTTCATTAAAACATAAATTTTGTAAAAAAATAAAAAATAAACAATTCTAATAATGCATTCTGAGGAAAAAATCGAACAACCTTGTGATTCGTGCGTCCTCGAACAAATTCCATTTCGAAGCAACTCTACAAATTCTACATAATACGAAGGCGAATTTAATCTTTTTTTTTTTTGCTTTTAAAACTCGACAAATTCAGTGATAAAAAAATTAATCATAATTCGAGAATTTTTTGTATCATTTTCTCCTGCTTATTTTATTGTTTCGAGTGTTGCTACTAATTTTATGATTCTTACAATCCATTCATCATCCTCGTAAAAAAAATATTGAAGTTTTGAAGATCCGTGAAAATATCGAAATAACGCCTCCGGGCTTAAAGGACAGTTTACCAAATTGAATATACGCTGTACCTTGAGAAATCCTAAAGTTTCTCAACGTCACGTCAATTAAAAACAAACAAAAAAAAAAAACAAAAAAAAAAAAAAATTAAAAAAAAAAAAAAAAAAAAAAAAAAAAAAAAAAACAAAGATGGTAAATAAATAAACGAAAAAAACCGCAAAAATATTGCATCGAACGCCTGCGTCGAATGAAATTTCATAAAAACTGACTAAAACGTATTATTGCGTTATAAAAGCTGGCCCAATAAAGGAAATGTTTCGTGCAAAAATAATCTCCCCGCGCATTGTCATAACAAACGTCTCGAGCTGTATTTATTTGTTTGCAAACAATCTACAAACGGCACCGTTAATTTTTGTTTATTAGAACAGTAATTTTTGTATTTTGTCCCGAAAACAAAAATGAATACATGCGAAAATACGCGAAAAAAAAATACGTTGCGAAGAATATAAAAATGTACAAAAAAAAAATATATATATATATAAAATCCTATTACCGTCACATCTTTCAAGACGTAAATGTATAATTTTGTATTTACACAGTAGTATTGTACTTTTTCATAATGAAATACAGTTTGTTTGGGTTTGTTTGGGTTTGGGTAATATATATATATATATATATATATATATATCACTTTGCAACAAACATCATTTCACAATTGATCGTAGCTCGGACAATTTTTAATTGTGTCAACGACATTGAAATTGTTACAAAATTGTATGCAAAAAAGATTTAACAAAAATAAATTAGTTTGAAAGTGAATTTTTGACACAAATCAAAGCCGATGATTTTTTGAAACCGATGATAAAATTTGGTAACAGTCGCCCGTTTTATCAAGGGCCTCGTTCCAATATCAAAACGTCTTCGCACATTATCGTCAATGCAACGAAAAGAAAATACGTTCAATCGTTTATATATATATTTATATGGAAACTTTTTAATATATATGATATATTATTATAATATATTGAATTAGCATATATATTATTATTATATATATATATATATATATATATATATATATATATATATAATATAATAATATATATCCTAATTTAAAAAAAAAATTGTAATGTTTCGCAGGTTAAGTTTCGATATAAAAAATTTAATATATCATTAAAAAATATAATCAATTGCGTCTCGATGATTTTTTTGGATTGTCGAATTGTTGACGATCGATCTTCGATTGGTCGTAGTTGCGATTTTGATTGGAGTAATCTCTCGGATTGCTCGGTCGATCTTCGGGCTCCTCGGTCGTCGATGGTTGCTTGGCGATCCACTCGAGGGCGCGCTGAATCGCTGGAGGTATCGGTGGCGGTGTTGGTATGTGAGTTCCCGAGACTTGAGTTCCAAACTCGTCGGCTGTCCAACTAAGAGATATCGGAGTTCCGTCAGGGGCGTTGTATTGCACCGAGCCTTGAATCAATTGTGTCTCGTCAGGTGTCCCCGCGTATTTTCGGGATCCCTGCTCCCTCTGCAATATTCCACCCTCGGTCTCGTACGTGAACTCGTAACTTCCGGGATTATCACCGACCGCGTGCGTCTCGCTCACGATCTTTTCCGGCTGTTGAAAATATTCTTGGCTATTCGTAACTCCCAGGAGAGCCGAGAAGAACAGCTGAAGAAAAATAAAAAACCGAAAAACGAATAGTCAAGAAATATTGAAGGATATCATTTTACTTTGGTTATTGTACAATTGACAGCTTACGTGCAAACGATTAAAATTGTTTTTATATTGGCTCAAGATAGAGATAAAAAGCATCGTTTGTTCGTTACGAATTGCCATTGTTGCTAATTTCTAATTGTTGCTAAATGTTATAAATCGTAGTCATTTTTTTCCGGTTATACATTTTACGAGTTAGAAAAAATTGAATTCTATGTATCGTCTTTTTTATATTTTTTACAAATGGATAATTAGTTTTTATAAACCACGTTTGATACAAACGAATCAATTGGAGTAAAATAAATGTACATTTATATTTTATTCAATATATTTTTTTATCATTTATACTTTATATAACAAATTTCAATTATATGTAGTGGTTTGTCAGCACTATACGTGTTGTCATCAACGTTTAAGTTAAAAATTGAATCTTATATATTTAAACAATTTTTTTTTTTGTTACGAATTTACAACGGGTATATGAACTCGTTAAGAAACATTGGTCTGAGACGCGTTTTTTTTTGTAACGTATAGTTAATAGTAAACATTGATTTCTGAACGAAAATTATTATTGATACGTTGATTATTGAATAAATGATTAAATAAACATTTTTGTTTTATTTCAAGATTCGTAATTTTTTTTTTAGTACTTAAAAATAAATGAGGTGGGCCTTACATGGGTCAGGTACTTTGTATCAAGTTACTTTCATCATGAAAGGTCAGAATGTTAGCGGGTAAATATGTATTATGCATGGAATAATACTGCAAGATATATTCGCTCATGTCCGTTCGATCATCGGAGCTCTCCCTTGGAGGCTCAACTTTATGAAATCGATTAGAGACGATCGGAATCATCATGTCGCGCGTCAGTGAAAGGATTTCTTTCCCTCCTCACACATACTCGTATACGTTCAAACCCATCGGGAGTTATCGTCGCGACTCCTTAAAAAGTCCGCGTTATTTCGCACGCGATCTTCCAGGCAATAAAAAAAAAATTTTTAAACATTCATTCTCGCGCAATCGAAACAATTTTCGTTGCGTCCAATTTCGCAAATATCAAATTTCGAAATATCCACGAGCGTTAAAAAAAAGAAAACACAGAACTATCGAGACAAAATTGAAAAAGAATTATGACAAAAGTGAAACTCGGTGCCCGATGTTTCGTGAGGAGAGCTCGTTTGATTGAACACGTATACATGTGTAATGACCTCAAAATTTTCAATATTTCTGTATTTTTTAAATTCGTTAAAAAATCATTTTAATCAATTATTCGCCCAGGCTTTTAAATGCCGACAAAAAAAAAAACACTTTTCCCAAAATATTCCAACCCCATCGAAGAGTCGAAAACGTTCGCGTTTAATTTTATTAAAACGCTTTACTCCCAAACGAAACAAAAAAAAAAAAAAAAAAAAAAAAAAAAAAAAAAAAAAAAAAAAAAAAAAAAAAAAAAAAAAAAAAAAAAAAAAAAAAAAAAAAAAAAAAAAAAAACTTATCGAATAACAAAATACTGTGAAAGATTATTACAATTAAAGTACAAAATTAAATAAAAAAGACGTTCTGAATTAAAGGAATTAAAGTACCAGATGAACTAATAAGACCTTCTAAATCAAAGGTATCAAAGTACAAAATTAAGATAAAAACAGTTCCAATAAACTATAATAAAAACTCCAAATTCCATAACATTTCAAACAACATTCAACGTCGCCCCAACAAAACTGGACTTTGACTCCCCCACTCAATTAATTCTAAAAGTCTTTACCAAACCGATTTTTAACGAGTGCTATTACCAAATGATTTATGATAGTTTTATGATTTTTTGTATGTATATTTCCTCGGAGGCGATACTCACGAGCGCACGCATGGTGGTTTTGGCAGTGGCCGCCGACATGTGTGCTTTCATATATATATATATATGTATATATATATATAAATATAAATATAAATATAAATATATATATATATACTTTAAGCGTGTACACGTAAATGTGTATACGTTCTACGTATATTTATACCTATAAGTGCATACATATATGTACATATATATATATATATATATATACACGTTTATGAGTTACGTATACATCGTATAAATAAATATGAACGGAAACTTCGTACGCAATGCGCGTGTACGAAAGCTATACGACATATACGTGTATGTGCGTGTGTGTGTGTGTATGTAAAAGTTGCAACGTCCCGTCACGAAGACACGGATTTATCTCGTGGTGTATGAGAACGCAGTTAACCGACTTCGAGCAATACGTAAATATATATGTGCATACACGTATTACACATATACACACACAGGCACCCACGAAAGACACGTACGTATATATAAGTATATATAAACGAATATCAACGTATATTTATATATAAACATATACATATACGGAAGTATAGGTATGGGTATATGTATATACATATGCACAAATATAAATATACAGATCACTTCTCGATGATTGCCGTTGTGAAGTTCGCGAGCAACTCTAAGTCCGTTGGGGGAACAGCCGACCTTTATACCTCTCCTGGGAGTCTACAGCGAGTCTAGGCCTTTACATAACCCGGGAAAGTCTGTATTTCGGCGTGTATGGAAGTTTCGATCTTCTCCCTCTGAAACGATTTTGCTTCACCCTGCTCTCCTTGCAACCTATATACCTGTCGGGTCGATTGACGACCCTGAGAAAAAAAAACCACCATCAAACGTTCAATCTGTAACGACAGATTTGATTAAAATCGAGTCCCTGATCAGACCCGAGGACCATCAGACATCGATGTTACAACTCGATATTGAATATCATCTGGAGGTGTAACTAGTCTTCAATGAAATTGGGCGTGACGAAAGTGATAATTAAATTATTGACAAAACGATTTTTAATTCAGCAGTCGAAGATGGATCGAATATTTTCTATTCGAGATTTTCATTTCCTGTGATGTCGAACTGTGTAACTTTGAATTTTGAAAACGTGGGGGAATTTTGATACGTTAGCTCTTTATTTAAATATTCGAAAGTCATTGATTTATTTAAATACAACGCGGGTTTGTAAAATTGAAATACTTTTTTTACAACTTTGATAAGTAAGTTTAATAAATATTGAAGAATTATAGTGTACTTAAGTTTTGTAAATCTACGGCGTTTACAAATAAATTCTTTGAAGTTAATGTAATTTTGTCGAATTTTTTAAAATTTAATTAAATTCTTTAAATTCTATTATAAATTCGAAGATTGAACTTGAAGTGACCAGAAGGCTCAAAATTGCAAATTTTAATATTCCGAAATTAGAAATTTCGTAAAGATTTTGTTGACATGAACTTAACGAAGTTTGTTGTTTCGGAATATTAAAATTCGGAATTTTGAGCCTTCTGGTCAATCAAAGTTCGGGTTTCCTACCCCGATCCTCACATTCAATGAAACTCGTCGAACTCAATAAAAATGTTCAATGTCAATAAAACACTCTAAACTCAATATAAACGTTGGATCACAATTTTAACTCAATAAAATGTTTTTTATTGAGTTAAAATTAATAAAAAACATATTATTGAGTTATATTTATATGTTTAAACGAAATAAAATGTTTTTAATTTAACAAAATTACTTCAAACTCTATATTCAGCTTCAACAATCTTTAATAAATATTGAAGTTTTAGTAACGTATATAATATTGAAGTCTGCAGTGCAAAACTTCAATATTTATTGAACATTTACAAAGAAACATCAACATTCATTGAACCTTTACACTGTACTTCCTGAATATAAATTGTCGATGTATTTTCAATTGGCTATTAACTCACGGATCGAACGTTACTTTACAGTTGATTTTAAAAAATGTTAAAGTTTAGGCTGAATCGAAATGAAGCACTCGAGGATCATTTTCGTGAATCGAACGTTACGTCACGTTGGAAAAACGGAACTCAACGTTCCTCCCAAGCCTTTGACACATGAATTTTTATTAGCCCGTAATAACTTATCTCACGGAAATTGAATGATTTTTTCCTTTTTTTCTTCATTTTGGTATTTTTCCACGAGGTATGTAGAATTGGAAAACGATAAGTGGAAACGTGGCGCAAGTTATCAATTCAAATCTTGTTTTATATACTCTACGGTATCTCTTTTATTTCTACTTAACTTTAATGGCCCTGTTATGCGCGTTCAGAATAAATAACACCATCAATCATTAAATCCACTCACGGCGAAAGGTGAATTACCGAAGTTTATCTTAATTAAAAAAAAAACAACAACAAAAAAAACTGTCTGTCACGCTAGAAAAGAGGACGTCTTTTGAAAAGACGAAAAATAAAATTCCCGGACGTTCTAAAATATAAAATCAATTTTGATAATTGAGCTCTATCAATTTGAAACTGATCGAATTAATTAATTGTTTGATTGAACCCATATATTGACTTTCCTCCGATATTTCAGTCTCATCAACCCAATTTTTTATTCCTTTTAATCTATATTCCATTTTCTAGTCTATCGCCATTATCGTTCTTTTATTTTTTAACTTTACAGGGATAAACCATATGGTCATATATAAACCATGATACGATAATAATTAAAAAAAATAATATGTATAAATTATAATATAATCATATCTATATATAAACTATAAGATAATTGAAAAAAAGGAATAAAAATAATAATAACCATAAACCATAAAATAATTTTGAAAAAACAATAAAAATAATAATAACCATAAACCATAAGATAAACCATATAATGGTCACGTACAATTTTCAGCAATGAACTTTAGTTTCACTTCGTTTCTTTTGCGCAATAATGATATGGGAATTAAAGCGATTCGCTGTATCCGCTGCTCTTACAGATTGTAACAAGTAAACGACACACCCGGCGTACCATTAGCCTCGTGGGAATTGAACTCTGGCTCGTGTAAAGCGAATTGCAAGCTCGTTGAGGCCTTGGCACAGTGTCCCTACCTCGATTGGCAAGATATTAGCTTAGAGCCAGGAAAGGAAACCAGCTTTATGTTACTTGCAATATTTTTCACGTGTGTAACAAATCTCGCGTTTATTGGAAAGTATATTAAATGAAAAAAAAACAAATAAATAAATAAATCAAATAAAAGACAAATTAAATTAAAACGAATCAACCGAGTGAAAGGAAAATTGAACGACAACGGTAAATCAATTTTTACTTGAAAACGTCACAGTAATCAAATTTGTTTCATTTTTTGAAAATATATATTTGCTGAGATTCGAAATTTATTCAATTATGAAAAGTGAAGGTCGCTATATACGAAAGTTCGTTTGACGAAAAAATTCGATTAACGTATTTCGTAATTTATTAACCTGAAGAAAAAAAAATTGTCCTTTAAAATCGATGAGCTTATCGTTACACTATATATATATATATATTTTTTTTTTTCTATCATTACCGTCTTGTCTGTCTTCGTTGGAGGAATTATGGAGTTGGATCATTGGAATTATGTGAATACCTGAGTAGACTGAAAGCATCGAACCTCGACTAGGCAAGTTAATTAAATTATCAAATTACGATAATCCGAACATTCGCGACAAGTGTTGCATAAGATATTACAGTACGCGAAACAATTTTTTTTTTTTTTTTGACGAGGTACAGGAACTTCTATTCTGAATCAATGATGATAGAATCGAATGGGAGTTTCTGAACTACTTAACAGGATATTGCTTGTTTCAGAACACGTGTAAAAAATTATTAAGAGAATTAAGAACGAACGTAACTCGTATAAAAAAAAATATCAAGTAAAAAATGAGCATTAAACTCATCGAAAAAATCAGTTGGAAAGTTCATTAACAAACTATTCGTTGAGTCGATAAAAATTTTGTAACTTAACGATCGTTTGGAGAAAACAAAATTCATTTTTGAAATATAAATATTAATGATTATTGTTTCCGTAGGAGGCAATGTCCTGGAAGAGTAAAAATAAATCTGGGTTGAGCTTTAATCGAAAACGAATTATTTTGTAATGTTTCAACGATGAAAGATATTTATTTGTCGCAAATTATCCACGCGCTCTGCGTATGAGTTGCGGAGGCTGCGCTCGATATATCTCGTCGCTCTCGACTCCTTCTTCACTTTATTTTTTCTTTTTTTTTCTCTTTTTGTTTCTTTTTTTTCTTTTTTTATTTTACTGGCAAGAGATGAGTCGACCTTTGATTACGAAATCGAGAGTCAGCGCGCTCTTATACTTTCACTTCTTTGCGAGATACGGATATGTATGGAACGTTCGACGCGAATCGTAACGCTATTCGAGCGTTCAACTCGCAAATGTTGATTTGATAAAACTATACCTCAGAATAAGTGAAAAAAAGAAAATTCCAAACTCGAGTTATTAATTCATACGTTGTTAATGCGATACCTTGTTCAATGAAAAAGAGCTGTAGAGCGTTCTTTTTTTTAAATACTTTTTCGACAGAAGTCGAATTTATTCATCGATGATTATTCATCGTTTGAAGAATTTACAATTACCAATTACGGCGATTGATTTAATGAGGCGTAAGGAAGAAGAAATTTTTTTGTTTTTTTATTAATGAAAGAAAAAAATAATATGTAAAACACATTTTTATAAAATAAAAATTGTCAATCTTAATTCTTCTATGTTTATTATGTTTAAGATAATTTTTCCACGTTTATTATTTAAACAAAATAATTATTCAAATCTTATTGCTTAAAAAATAAGTCTTTTAAGTTTATTGTTTAAAAAATATATCTTCTACTTTTATAATTCAAATAAAATAATTATTCTACGTTTATTGCTAAAAAAAAATTCTCCTACATTTATTATTAGCAAAAAACAATTATTATTTGACGTTTATTACTTGAAATATAATTTTTTACGTTTATAATACAAACAATTATTATTCTCCGTTTATTCCTTAAAAAATAAATCTTCATAGTTTATTATTTAAAAAATAATTCTCCTACGTTTATGGAAAATGATCGAAAGTTTTCGAAGTCAGGTGCTGGTCGATTTCGCACAGAATTCTTTATATTTATGCATACGAGGGACACGCTACACTATATGCATTGAATGGAGTCTGAGGAAGGGGGAAGGGAATCTTTACCGAGTTTGCGACAAAAGATAGCGACTTTTTCACACAGTCGAACGTCCCGGTTGATCCTCTAGGAATTCACGGGGGTTTTCCTCCTGTTGCCACTTTCATCGCCCACCCCTCACGATCGACAACTTTCTCCCTGTTTATAATCGTCCTACGCAAAGGGAGCTTCTCGTTCATTCGACGACATTGTCTCCCGAAAAATCCGAGGAGTGCATGAAATTGTTCGAACAAGGTAATAAGCCAATGTTGCATATTGCATGAAGCCAATAAATGGTATTCGTCACTCGAAACCAAACGAGCGTCAAGTAAAAAAAAAAGGTCAATACGACGGACTGAGTATATGAATAAATTAACGGACGTGATTCTTTTCATGACTTTTTTTTACGACTTTGATTTCCAGTTATTACTGGAAGAATATTAAAAAATCATCAACTATTCGAGGAATTATGATTGTTGATAGAATAATAATAAATACATTTTTTTATAATTTTTTATTAAATGATGAAGTGTCTACTGTATATCAATTTGAAATATGAATTTAATAAAACATTAAACATGTTTAATTGAAAACTCAAAACTTGAACAAGTTTGTATAAACATACGAATTTAATTGAATATTGCAAAATTAAATTTGTTTGATTGAAAATTACTTGTTTAAGTACAACATGATTCAGATTTGTGAATCCAAGATTTCCCTCCATTTTTTAATAACTTTTTTCCCGATGGTTCATGCAGTATTTTTATTAACGTTTTTATTAATTTAGCGACATTTTTATTAATAAATTATAATCTCTTAAAATGTATTATTATAGTAACATTTATTTTAGTATTATTTATTTTGTATTAATAATTTATAATTTTAGTAAATTAGTAGATTATTTATTTTGTTTTAATCAATTATAATTACTATAAAATTCATTATTTAAAAAATTGTATTTTCAATGACAATCTAATACGATTTTCGGAAGACATCAGGCAGTGCGAGCAAAAACAAAAGAAGAAAAATTAATTGTTTTTCAGGTGATTTAACCAACAGAGATTTTTGAATCGTGGGAAAAAGATCCACCGAGAAAAAAATATTTTGTCGTACTATTCAACTGTACGGTAAATGTGCAACGAAAATTCGATCGTGGGTGGAAAATCGTAAGTGGAGGTACGATTTCGAGTATCAAGAGAGCTATCGATAAAGACCTGACAAAAAAAGGAGTAAAATAGTGGACGACCAATCATATTTATTCCAATGAGGCTGACTGAGAAATTTTCTCGTTGCAGAATCGTCCCTATGAAGGACACCTTAACAAATAATTTCTTACGCAAAACTTTTGAATCACATCGAGCAGATTCTACCCTTTCATACATATTTTTATATTTTTATTAGCTTAAAGAATTATTTTTCATTACATTCGTGAAAACAGTGAAGCTGATTTTCTTCAAGTTCTCGAATGATGTTAAAATCGAAATACCGATAAGTTTGCGGTTTCTCGTAACTTGCAGGAGCGAAATAAAATTTTTTTTAAATTGCCGTTCGACCTGTGGAGACCGCGAAGAAAAATATCCGACGAGCAATGTTCCCAAAGTCGTTATATGTTGCAATACACAATTTTTTTTTTGTTTTTTTTTTTTTTTTTTCATTCTTTTTCGTCGACCATTTATTTTTTGCATATTACTGGACCCCGACGTCTGATTCTTTTTTTTTTTTTTTTTTTCAAAAATATATTCATAGTCGATTTGACGCACGGTTGACACTGGAAACTCGTAAAAACTTTATCGCCGGTTTCGATGCATTTTGGATACGAATGTACGATCGGAGTACATCGTCAAACTGAGAGATGTCCACACACGAGCCCGGTTAACACTTGCTTACGTATATACCAAGAACGACGCGCCAAATATTACGTAGGACGTTGACCCGTTTACCTCATATATCCCTTTCGTCATAACTAAATTATGAATAATTACCGAGAGGAGCTCAGGGACTCACCGCGTGTCGTTACGTTTATTATTATTTTTATTATCATATTTTTTCATTTATTATTATATTTTTATTATTTATTTTATTTATATCTTTATATTATTCATATTATTATTATTATTATTATTATTTATTTCCATTTTCATGTTACTTGTATTATTTATATTATTTTTTAAATTTTATTGTTTTTATATTTTATTATTTATTATCATTATTTTTATTATTTTTATTATTCTACAGGTATCATCGGCTATGCTCGTTGACGTTTTATTAAATGCAGGACGCGATGAATTTTTTTTTTTTCAACGAAATTCCGTAGCTCGACACGTGGGAATTAATAACGTTCGTTGATTGTAATTTATATACGCGCCGATAACGATTTCTTCGATTATACCCTTAAATATTTTCAATCACGGACCGATGGACTTTATCGTCGACAAAAACTTGGAAAATTCTACGAGTAGTAAAAAAAATAACAATGACAAAAAATCGTTAAATTCACGTGACTCGAAGGTTGATTAGAGTTAATTGAACTCGAAAAATAAAACCGGTTAGTTATTTTGGATTGTTGATCCAAGTGAGAGCGTGTAGTAACGATTTTCCAATTGTTCGTTGATTTTTGTTGGTGTAGGTAGGCATTTAACTGTGAAAATTGGCGGTTAAAAATGATAACTGGTATTTTGAAGATGGCCTTGTCTCGTCCCCGTAAAGATTCGAAGAGTGGGCTCTCGAGTGCCTTATTATTTCGAGGAGGAACTTCGAAAAAAGACGAAAAAAAAAACGGTCGATTAAAAAGTACTTTGCGCGACAGTTGGTATTACCACAATCACTCGATGCTCGATACTCGATGGAAAAGAAAAGGCTCTACCGTTTTTTTTTCTTTTTTTTTTTTTAGTCGAGACGTGAGAACCGGTATCGGCGTGTAAAGGTGGCAAGCAGTACAAGGTTAATCCGCGAACACTAAGATAGAGAGAGGGACCCAGAGTTTGATTCAATTTCTACTTTCGTGAAAAGAAAAAATAATAACAAAAAAAAACAAAAAAACAAAAAAAGAAGCATAAAAACTAAACCGGAAAATCTCCAGAACATAAAAATAAGGATACAAAAAAAGAATAATAATAATAATAACCATAAATGTAAAAATACGAATGAATTAATCTGCAGAGAATGAGATTGAATAAGAATTAAACGAAAGATAGAAATTTGCAATATAAAAATGGTACAAAGAAAACGATAATAAACTATACCGAAGAAACGTAAGGAGGAAATAAAAATAATTGCTGTAAGGGTAGAAAATAATAACAATAAATGATTTAAATATGAAAATTAAAATAAAAATTGGAAAATCTGCAGAAAATTAAATCGAATAAAAATAAAGTAGAAGATAGAAAAAACCTTGAAAAAAAAAGCATAACACATCGACAAACAACATGGTATAGCGACAAGGAAGACTTTGAGAAATCTAGGTGTGGGAATTGAATTTGAGAAGTAAGGTTGACCTTGACGTTAATCTACAGTTAATGGGAAAGTTAAAGCTAAGCAGAGATGATGATGATGATGATGATGATGATAGTGTATTTCATACCTTGGTAGACCTTTAGGCAAATTGTACAACGTAGTAAGAAATAAACGTAGTAGAGTAAATTGATTTACATAATAAAAATAATAATAAAGTTAAAACAAAAAAAAATAAACTTGCAATTACAACAATAATAATAATAAATAATATTATAATATGGAAAAATACTAGAGAAATGATATAAATAATAATGTGGAGAAATACTAAAATAGTAATATGGTGGAAGCAATAATTGAATATGCTAAAAATAGAAATAATAACGTAAAAATAACAAAAATAATGTCGGCAAGCCTGATTTTGTACTCTCGGCAAAAATTCGGGCATATTTTTAATGAACTGAGAATTTTCGATTGTACATTCGACTAATATAATCGAAATTTCGTCGAAAGCACCGCACACGGCAAAAAAATCGGGTTTTTAGACGTTTTTTACAATTTCTTCGTTGAAATTTTGAGTTTTCGGGGAAATAAACGGTATATTCGTATTCAGGGGATAAAATTACATCGAAATGGACCAATAAAAAAGATATTAAAAATCCAAAATTTTTTTGCATTTTTAGGAGAAAAAAGTTTTTTCACTAAAACATCAATAACTTTTTTCCCTTTAGGATTTGGCACTCCACTCTGTGCTCAATCTCTTCGTTATTATTTTCTCTTCAAAATGCTTTTTTAATAATTAAAATCCGATGATTTTTCGATTTTTGGCAGAATTTTAAAGTCGGACCATCGATTTTTGCAAATTTTTCCATACA
>JAPYZI010002317.1:2500-35241 GCA_030523105.1 Ophioninae sp. A BG-2022a | reverse complement strand
GAAATTCATTACGCGGATATAAATATATATAACTACGCATCAATTGTCATTTAAAAAATCACGTAAATTTTTCTATTTTTTTTTTTTTTTTTTTTTTTTCATTTCGTAACGCAGATTGGTGGTGACGTGTCGAAGCTTTTATCAATTTTTCGTTTCAACGATCATTTTCGCGGAAAAAAAAATCATTTACGAAACAATAATTCCCTCGCCAACCCCCTTCCCCAATACCGCAGTAAAATTTCATCGCGATCTATTTCCGAGCCTTTTCAACCACTTTCGTTTATTTTCATTTTTTTTTTATTTCAACTCTCTTTTTTGCATTCTTTTCTCTCGAGAAAATCCATTTGTTCGAGCTGACTATGCGATAAATCTTTTTTATCGGGACAAAGTTAAAACAACATGAACAAACGTGCGAATACAGACGTAGACGCGATGACGCGAATCGCCGAAACGGTAAATTAAAACAAAAACGTTGTCGCGCACTCTCGCGAATGAAATCGAGCTTATAGGCGAGCGATAGTGTAATTATGACACTTGCGCATCGGCACAACCACCAACCTCCGTTTTTATTATTATTTTTTTTTTGTTACCATTATTATTGATATTGTGATAAATATTAATATTATTACAATTATTATCGTTATTATATAATTTTTCAAATATTCTTCTTATTATTATATATATTTATAAATCATTTACCCAATTGGCATTATTTAAGAACGTGAAAGAGAGAATCGTGAGTTTGGCATCACTGTACAATTTCAATTGGACCACGAAACTACTTAAAAATAATTTTTTTTTTTTAATTCGAGAATCGATTGCGGAAGGTTTGAGAAGGAAAACAAACAAAAAATACGAGAAGGTCCCCGGCTAGATTGGGGTAAATTCGACGCAGCTATGGAAATAGAAAGGAAATAAAAATTAAGGCGAAAAAAAAAAACAAAAAATTGAAAGCACTTTCGTCGTCGATGGTCACCGAGAAACGATGATGAAGAGCCAACGATTGTGAAGTTGAAATGACGCTAGGTTTCGAAAAATTCACGAAGAAACACGAGTTAACGAAAAACGAGGAAAAAAAATTAATAATTGGATAAAAAAAGGGAAAAAAAATGAAATGGAAGCGTCATCGATCGTTGACCATCGGTGTAGTAATTTAAGTATCGTGCTGTGCTCGTACTGTCCGAATTGTAAGTTTTTTTTTGTCGGTGTTGTCGTCGTCGTCGTCTTTCCGCTGATACATCGTCCATTCGACGTGCCCTCGTCGAGCCACTCGCTCACGTCGAATTTGAGAAAAGTATTTTGAAAAAAAAAAAAAAAATAAATAAAAAACGAAAAAGAAAGGAAAATACAAATTTTACCCGGGAGAATGTGCGAACCGAAAAGAATTTATGGCTGCTCCGTTACGTCACGATTTTGGGAACATTAGCGAGCAAAATTCGAACGGAAAAATCGAGGATGCGATAAGCTGTTTTTTTTTTGTTTGATTTTTAATTATTTTAAGCTGGAAGAATTTTTTTTTGGCGCTGCTAAACGATCCGCAGAAAACACATGGACGATTGTGAGGTTAATCGATCATGTATAATCGATTCGAGGACGGTCGTCCTCCCGATCCAATTTCGAACGAAGAGATTATCGCTCATCCATTAATTATTTTTACACAGGCTCTATTTTTAAATTATTTAGGCTTGGATTAGGCAAATTAGGTTGTCTAGGGACTTTATTGGTTGTGAGAAAAAAATCGATTTTTTTCGGTCCACACTTTCGTCTTCGTAGATCAGTTGTTTCTGGTCCTTTCTCGCTGGGATAGAAATGGATTCGTATAGAAATACAGGACTTGAAAATCATATTTAGTGAATTGAAAAAAAAAATTATTTTTAAAAATTCATACTTGAATTTTGCAAATTGATATTCGAATATTGAGAAAAAAAATGTATTTGTTTTTAATTCAGGAACAATATATCGAACCTTTTCTTTTATTTTATCGTTTATTGGTATATTTTTATTTTTTGAAAAAGGATCTTTAGAAAAATCCTTCATCAAATGACACAACGAAATGCAATCTTATATCAAAGTAGAAAAATTTTTAAACTATGAATATGCTGTCAAAAAATGCATAATAATATTCAACAAGAAAAAATCATGAGTATACAATAAATCGTAGAAAAAAAACAGAAAATCTCCAAAATATTTCAAAAGTTTCGGTTTTCTTTAAAATTAAAAGTAGTGAAGATAAGTTTCTACAAAACTGTTACTATTTCATAATTCCACAGTGAAGAAAAATATTCCGCAATTTTAAAAATCCGAAAATTCTCTAGACTTCTCCCTGGGCTAGTTTATCGCCAATAATGTAACTATTTTTCCTAGTGACATAATTGGCATCGAACATTTTTTCCCCAACTTATAACACTTAATAAAAAATAAAATATTCCCAGTAGAAAAAAAATTACCAGCAAAAGTGGGGAAATGAATTTTTCTTTCAAACGGTTGACGAACCGATTCGAGAGAATGGAAAAAAGCTGATCGTGAAGTTTTATCAAAGGAGGCCGATTATTAATCATTATTTAGCTCGAGTCGTTTTTTGGTTGACATTTATATTGCCTTTGGCCAAAGTCATTCTCATTTTCGTGCTGCATACGTGTCACACACTCGTAAGCTAGTTCGATAAAAGATAAGAATTCTGATGGCACGCTCGAGGCCCTCCTCAGCTTGCGTTACTCTTTTTCGATTTTTTTTTTTTTCGAACGTCTCTCCTGTCACGGGGTGAAAGCGTGCACCATCTGTTTGCATAACGCAGTGTCTTGGGACGTGAGGACGCCTTACGAACGGTCCACATCCAAAAGACGACCAGAAAAAGTGGAGGGAGGCAATACGAGAGAGAGAGAGAGAGAAAAATGAAAAAAAAAAAAATCGAGTAGGTGACTCAATATATCTCAAGGCCAATAAAATATTTGTCAGCCCAAAAACTCGACGTTTCGGAATATCGAAACGTGCCAGGTGCATTTTAATTCGTTTCAACGATCGTTCGATAAAAGTAATTATTTCCGCGTCATATTCGATTTTATACGACACGTTGACATGTAGAATCGTATTACACAATACCCTCTTCCAACCATATCTGATCCAAGTTCGAAAAAAAGCGTCAACTGAAAAATAATTTTTCCAATAATTGTTTTATCAATTTTTTTAATCAATAATATTGATATCGTTCAAAATTATTATTTATTATTTCTATTCATTATTAATAAAACTAATTAAATTAAATTATATATTAATTCAATAGGTATTTTATTAAATAAGTAATATTCATATCAACAATATTACTCATTAATATTTAAAAGGGATTCAATTAATCGGGAAATAATGTTAATATCGATTAAAAAATGATCTAGTGATTTTAACGATTTATTGCGATTGAGGAGGACCGATTATTTTATACTTTTATTTATCCGTAGATATTGTTCAAAAGAATATATATTACTCATTTAAAGTTCACATTTTCAAAAATAGATTTGTCGATATTTAAAAAAAAGGGTAAAAAAAATAATTTCTCGATTTGATGTAGTTTGAACTTGGACTGTGCTGAAATCTTTTTTTTTCTGTTTGTATAAGATTCGTTAATTTTGGAGTGTGTCTGTACAGGGAGTAGATCTTAAGATAATCTTCGTGGCAGATTAGTCGAGTGTTTCGGGTCTAATATCTTTTGAGAGGGCCGTAAAAACAGATAACGAAGCAAAAGTTGTGATCAAAATGGATAAAGACTCCGAGGGAATAACGCTCCTTTTAGCGATTTAAACAATAATTATTAATCCGGGGACTCAGACGCGACGTGAAGGACCTTCAATTCGAATACACGATATCATTCCGTAGGCTTGTCAATCCTCCGTACAAAATCGAAAAATAATCTCGTTGAGGATTTTTTTTCCAGAGAAAACAAGAAAGTCTCGATTAACTTGATTAACAATTTAATAAAAGTGTCAAATTATATCCAATTCGACAAGAAAACCAAACCGAACTTGATCTGATAATTCTGTTAAATTATAATTGTAATTGAATCAATTTTTATTTGACAATTCTGTCAAATAACAATTGTAATTTGAACAAGTGTAATTCAACAGGACCATTTAGTTTTAGCTCGGTATGATATAATAATTAATAATAACGAGCCAATTGACCTGTCAAATTAAGTATAATTTTATCGAACAGTCAATTCAAGAGTTATTTAATGGAACTGTCAAATGAAATCTAATTCGACGCTTTTATATCCAACCAACTCTGAAATTGCATGTAAGTGCGATTTTATGAAACCATCAAGTCAAAATGAATTATATAAAATGGCAAAACAAATAGTTGTCAAATTAAGAATAATTCGGCAGAACTGTCGAATCGAGAGCGATTTGATAGAACTTCTAAACCAAGAGAAATTTTATAGAACTGTCGAATTAAGAGTAATTTGACAGAACTGTCGAAAACACGTCGAATTGACAGAACTGTCAAATTACTAGTGATTTGGCAGAACTGCCTATTCGAGAATAATTAAATAATGATAGACCTGTTAAATTGAGTGTTTTTTGTCACTTCTGTTTGTAGCCACTTTACAATGATGTTTCAGAAAACTTGTTTATAAGAAGTGTCAAATAAAAAACGTCGATAGCTACCTCAAACGTCTCTAGGGTTCTTAAAAGTAACTATTAATTCCCCATCAATCAGCAATCATCATCAGGCTTATCGTGTCAATTTCCAGAACCCAAAAAAATTCGTCAATCCAATTAGTGATGCCAAGTATGGTAAATTCTTTCAACGATTGATCAGAAGCAACAAATCGACGGAAGCCTCGAAAAATTATAGCCACATGGTACCCGTCGCAAACCCCAATCGAAGATGTCCCAATTTTCCCCTCGACTGATAAACATCTCAAACTTGACAGCTTCAGCCAATCATCGTCCAAGGCAAGCAAGAGTAAGTCAAGCGAGCTTTCATTCCAATGCTATCAAAATCCCCCAACTTAACCCTACCCCTAGCCCCTCTCTGGTTCCTTTCGAAGCGCAATCATGACAAAGACAAAATACGGAACAATCTTATTCAATTTCGACTCAAGGAGGAACAAAAAAGAAACAAAAAAAGAGGAAAAAATCCAGCTTGCTCAAACTCCATCATCATCATAATCACCATCATCATCAACATTTAACTCCGCCCAAACAACCCCGAACAAACCCAAATAAAAAACAATCCAAAGCAAAGAAGAGAAAAGCCTGAAGCTTGCTCAAACTCTATCATCATCATCACCATCATCATCAACATTCAAATCTGCCCAAACAAACCCAAACAAACCCAAACAAAAAGCGATCCAAAGCAAAGAAGAGAAAAGCCTGAAGCTTGCTCACAAACTCCATCATCATCATCATCATCATCCTCATCATCACCATTCAACTCAGCCGTTGAGTAAATTCAGGTGCGCCGTCGGTACCAGTCTTTCATAAATGTTTGAACGCCTGGCTTATGCTAGGTTAGTAACAGAAATAAAAGCGGAACGAAAAAAAGTTATCGGCGGTCCGGGCCGGCGATTTTTTTCGGGCGAAGTCGACCATGCTCGTAGTGGGGGGCAGAGAGGTTGGAAGTGAATCAAGGAGAGGAGGGTTGGCGGGCGGGAGCGACAGGGGGGGGGGGGGCAGCTTACCAGCAATGACAACGAGACCAGCTCGAAGGGGAAGAAGGCCAGGGGAGCTTGATAAGCCGGCAGATGTTATCCGCCAAATTCAAGGTCCCTCTATCTCTCCGAGAGAGAGAGACGGAAAAGAAACGACGGCGCGGTGGGGGAGGCGTCAGAGAGGCAAAGCGAAAAAGCGAGAATTCTTCATCAGCATTGGCCAACTAAACATTGGCTCAAACTAAAAATACAACGACCTTGGTACGCCACTCA
This sequence comes from Ophioninae sp. A BG-2022a, assembly GCA_030523105.1. Classification (NCBI taxonomy): domain Eukaryota; kingdom Metazoa; phylum Arthropoda; class Insecta; order Hymenoptera; family Ichneumonidae; species Ophioninae sp. A BG-2022a. The sequence continues at coordinate 29,324 of JAPYZI010002317.1, read as the reverse complement.
CGTTCGTGCATCGCGCCGTGAATTATTAGACACATTAAAAACCTCTCTTACATCCCCCCACTTCTTTTCTCCTAACCATGCTCCCCTCCACCTCCTCCGTGACCCCATCAACTCTTTATCACTATTCCTCTTTTTTTTTACACGCGTTGACGAGGAAGCATTGCCTCGTACATTAGCGAGTATCATTCTCGTACATATGTGGCCAATTTTTGTATGCTAAAAATCATCTTATCCCCCCCAGCCCCCCTCCAACATGAAATACACTCCTTCCCCTACCGGGCCTTGAAGCAAGATACATTGGCTCAATATTTGACTGGCGGTACTTTTTTTTTTCCTTCGTCGTTTGTTTATCCAAATTTTTTAACGCTGTTGCAGCCCCCCCCCTTTCCGCCACGCCGCGCCCCGACCAACGATCTATTACCGTCGCTTAGTCGAATGGATCGAGAAAGTATCGGGAGAATTATTTCGAACGAAATTTCGCGGTCTACGTGGAATCGTTTAGCCTTGAGGATTCTTGATTTTATTTGTTTTTTTTTTTTTCGTCTTTTTATTTGTTTTTTTTCGGCTTTTTTTTTTTTTGCGTTACGTCAAGTATCGAAGTGCCCGTTAGGCTTGACCTCCGTGTGGTTTGCTCGGCGCGAAAAGTTTTGCAATGCCTCGTTGCAAATCGTCGAATTGATGACCTCTTCTACTTCGAGAAGGAAAATCTTTTTTTTTTGGGGGTTTTGAAAGTTTCTGTTCTTTTTAGAGTTTTTTTGGCAGTTCATGTTTCGAAGGTTTCTTTTGACAGTCAGATTGGATTGTTTTTTTTTTTGGTAAAATATATTTTTTTATGGATTTACAAAAAATGTTGGAAAACTTTAAACGGAACTTTGATTTTTGAGGTCTTTTAACAAGGTATTTGGAGTTCCTTGAGTGTTGCTTATTTGAGTTTCTTTTATGGATCTTTTAATCTTCTTCTCTTAGAGATTTTTAAAATGTTTTTTTTAGATCCTTAAATGTTTATTTTTTGAATTGTTCGAATGTTTTTTTAATCGATTTTTTATAATATTTATTCTTCTGCTTTGTAAAAGATTTTTTCGGTAAGAAATTTTTTGTCGTCCTTATTACACGTTTTTTATTGCTCTTCTTTTTAATAGAGTAAAAAGTAGAGAAACGGACTTGCAAATGTCTCACCGCGTTTACCAGGGATTTTCATTAATAATTTAATATCCAAAATGAAGTATCGTTAATAACTCGCAATCTTTTTCGTTATACAAAAAATCAAACGCTGCAAATGAATTTTATACTCATTTCAGGAATAAAAGAAAAATAGGTACGAGAGCCCCTTTAAAAAGCATTGAAGACCGTACCTATCGCGAAAGCTAATGTGAGTCATGAAAAAAAGAATCGCAAAAAATTGAAAAAAAAAGAACAAAATTCAGTATTTTTATACACGAAAATATTGAATGAGTGTTCGAACCAAAGTTCACGTTTATCGTGTTTCGTTTAATTTTTATACTCTCCGTTTCAGTCTCATTAATTTATGATCGATGCAATTCAGTCTCTACACTCCCCTCGCTTCCCCATTCCCGAGAATTTATCTAAATTCCTCGTCTTTTATTCCCCGATCATTTCGAGTCCTCCGAAACCTCTTCAACCTCTCCGCAAAAAATAGAGCACGCCACGACGCGATACACTCGACTCGTTATCTGACAGAAATAAATGCCTTCGTCGTAAAATTATTCTCTCTCTCTCTCTCTCTCTTCATATTTCATTTAATTCTCTATTCACCCCATCGCGTCCTCGTTAATATATTCCCTCAATAGTGATCTGTGAGAAGCGTCGATTTATCGTCCTTAGCGCGCGTAACGCGGTTACGCAAAAAAATCATAATAGGTCGACGATACAGAACGTTTCTCGAAAAAAAAAAATCGCAAGAAAAATGAATAAAAAAAAAGAAAGAAAAAAATAATAAAAAATCGGTAGTGATGAGAAAAGAAAAAAGTAGATCGTCGCTCTATTTCGTCACCCCACTATCGGTCGAACTCTTTCTTTGTTCGATAGACTTAGCTCGACGGCCAATGCACAAAAGGACTCATTGTCCGGAAAGATTTTCCATAAATATCCACTTCTTTGATGCCTTTTCCATTTACTTTCTTACCCCGTGTTTCTTCGTAAGCCCTTCCCGGATTTTACGATTCTTTTCATTTTTACGACCCACTAGTAACCTCGATATTCCACACCCAGTCCTGATGCCCACAACTGTATTTCGATCAGCACGATACAGGGAAGCTGCAAAAAACCAGGGAACGAAATTATTATTACTGTTTCGTACTAACTACTATTATTGCTGTTACTACTATTATTACTATTATTCACGAATATTATTATTTTCATTTGTTGTTTTTGGTTCATTATTCTTATTATTAACCATTATTTTTATAATTATAATAATGGTAACTAAAAATAATTGTTATAATTATTGTCATAACCATTATTTACGATTATCACTGGTATAACTATCAAATCGATTTTTCTTGCAAAAGATTTTTCCAAAAAACCGCTCTCTTTATTATATTATTAATATTATTATAAAATAAATATCAATATTAATATTATTGTTATCGACTACTATTACTAATGTTACTATTTTACCACAATTATCACTTTTATTATTTATTTATTAATATTCACCGGTTATTTTAATTACCAATTTATTTTGATTTGAATGTTCATTTATTTTAATAATAATGATTATTTAATTCCGATAATAAGTTCGATATAATAATATATATTAGCTTCGATATCCCACAGGTCAATAAACAATACCGTTGATCCAATTAATATTTCCGTAGGATTTACGAATTCTTGCGAAAGTGAGTATATGTATATATATATATATATATATATATATAAATTCACGAGGTTGCCATTTCGGACCGAGCAGGTCGTGGAGTTATTTTCCGCCGTTGGAAAAAGCGAGAGAAAAGAAAAGTCCTCCACCCTTCCCGGGCCATTTATTATTAGCCCGAATTTCATGTTTCCCGGTTGCAGTGAATTTTTTAGTCGCATGCGCGCGCAGTCTCGTCTTCCAAAGCCGCGAATATAACGCAGCTATCAAACGCGGCGTGCCAAAAAAAGTACGCGGAAACTGGGTCGTTTATCTCTAATGATTTGTGTCCGCGCTCGAAAAATAGCAAGTCCCCGTCATGGTGGGTCGAAATTGTGAGGATCGAAGAAGCCAATTTGACCCACGAGAAATTCGTGTACTACGAGCTATCCTTTTCGATCTCGGTGGGGTTGACGCCCACCAGGGACCATCAAAGTCTTTTGGGTTTTGGGGGTGCCAAGGGGTACCAACGAGACGTTTATTCTTAGCTTGTTTTTCACAACCAACATCGTCAATATTGTTTCTCAGACTTTTACTTGGCTCAAATTTATCAGCAAGTTTTTTCTTCGCTTCGAGTTCATTCTTCACTTTTGCTACCCCCAATCATCCCACGTTCGATCATTTCATCCCCTAGTGGTACGTACTTCTTGGAACCACCCTGTTTCAATATTCAATAAAGCCTTTGGTTGGGCCCATTCAGTATTTTCCGATATTTACTAGGGCCTAGTAATATTTCCTATTTTTACGAAAGCTTAATAATGGCTTCTTTTAAAAATCGTAAAAATTGTAAAAAAAACCTTGGGTCTAGTAAAACCTAGGGACATACTAAAAAAAATGTGAATTACAATAATTCGGTAAAAATCTTAAAAGCTAGAAATTATTTTTTAAGAAGTGAAAAGTTGAGGAAATTTTTCGGAATTCTGAAAGGTTAGGGAAATTGTATAAAGCCTAGTAAAGCCTAGAGACATTCCGAAAAAAATTTAAGTTACGATAATGCTGTAAAATATCTTAAAAGCTAGGAAATTATTTTTAAAAAAGTGAAAAGTTGAGGAAATTATTAAGAGTTCTAAAAGGTTGGGGAAATTAAAAAAAAATGCTAAAACAGCAGCCTCTTATGGGCCTTCAGTGGCCTATCATACCTTGCTTACTGAGGACTATTACAAGCAGAATAATGAGGGCTTTTAAGGTTGCCTGAACGATGGAGAAAAGGGAGCTACCCTAATCAGGGAACCTTCAAATAAGCCCTTTCCTCATCAGAAAAGTCTGAAATAAGACCTTCCTCATCAGGGGAGTCTCAAATAAGTCCTTTTTTTATCTGGAGGCCTCAAATAAACGCTTCCTTTTTTAAAAAGCCTCAAATGAAGTTTTTTTTTCATTTCTTTAACAGGGAAGTCTCAAATAAGTCCTTCTCTTATCAAGCAAACCTCAAACAAGCCCTCAACATTTCTTATCTATACGATATATACCTTCGAAATTTTACACACGAAACCTCCCATCTTTGTCCTCTTTTTTTTTTCATCTCTCAACCCCGAAAAGTTTCTCAATTTTTTTTCTTTCTTCGAGCGGAACGATCCCAGTGACGTTCTTGAGTTGGCGGTGGGTTGAAAATCCTCACGATGCGTGAAAAGCCGCGTAAAAATAGCGAACTCGCGATAGAGAGGCAATTTCCTCGCCACTTCGAGTTCCATTTATTTTTGTACACGCGTTACTCGATATCGAGGAGTCATACGCGATGCATCTCGACATGCAGGACCAACACGAGACGCCTACTAATTTTTCTCAGGCTTTAAGGGGCTCGAGATAGTCGAAAAAATGAATTATGCGAAATAATTGTCAAAAAAAAAGTAAATCGCGAAATAATTCGTTTGTTTCGTTGAAATACTTGAAAAAATTTTATTTCCTTGACATTTTTTGAATTCTTAAAATTCTTTTAATCGTTAAAGATTTTTTCAATTTTTTAAAATACTCGTAAATCTTTTAATTTGAAAAAAAAAAAATTTAATTCCAGAAAGACTCGGAATTTTTATAAATTAATAATACGATGGTTAACTCCAGTCAATATTCATGAATTCTAAAAAAAACTTTTATTTATACGTATATATATTGTTGATCACGTGGAATCGATAGCTCGAAACCTTTCGATCCACAAGAACATCGGCGTGCATATGTTTCGTGTAGAATTCGAGTAATGGCCCAAATATCCCGAAAATTGTGAAAAATGTCGTGTCACGAATAAAAAAAGGAAAAAAAGCTTGTCCCTCGAAACGATTACACGCGACACTCGAGGGGCCTTGCAATTACAAAATGTACACTCACGCATGCGCGCAACTCGAGTGTGCCTATAAAGAGACAATAATAGGCATGTTTGACGGGAAAAAAAAATGATCACGCATCTCGTGCCTGATAGGTGCTCGCGCACCTGACACGATGCAAGGAGGACATACTTCGAGGCCGTAATTCGGGCGTGCGATGTATGCGACGATTTACGGGGTCTCGAGCGATTATGACATCTCCAAATGCTTTTTTTTTCCTTCGCACATTTGCGATTTTTTTCATCATGAATTTCGACATTTACCATTTTTTTTCTCCGTACTTCTTCGTATTTTCGTAAATCCGCAAATTTTTCGTAAATTCGCACACTCGAGACTTTTCGTAATCGTCATTGGGATTATTTTTTTTTTTTTCATATTTACGAATTTATAATTTTTTTTCGCTCGTCCGCAGATTCGCGATTTTTTTTGCCATAAATATTCACGTTTCCTAATTTTTTATTTTTATCTTGAATTTGGGAATTTGTTATTTCATTATTGATAAATTTGAAAATTTTTCATTTCGCAATTTCGTACGTTTTCGATTTTTCATAAAATTATATATCAGATTTTTTCCTCGCCAATTTGCGATTTTATTTTCCATACATTTGCACATCTGCGAATTTTTTATTTTCCTTAGTTTAGATATTTACGATATTATTTGTGATAAATTTGCACTCTTGTGACTTTTTTTTATCTTAAATTTGTATCCTCCCTAATTTTTTTCGTACTCTTACCAATTTGGGATTTTTTTTCGTAAACTTTTATATTTTCAATACTTTTCGTAAATTTGTACCATTGTTATATTTTTTTTTTCGTAAATATAGACATTGCGATTTTTTTTTCGTAATATTTGACATTTGCGATGACATCTGCTGATTATTTTAATAGAAACTTATTACTGAAACCACAATGTTACGTCAACAAAAAAAAAGATCAATCAGAAAAGGAGGTGAAGAGCCAAGGGGAAAATGAGGGAGGGGGAGGAGGCGGAGAAGGGAAGCTTCTCTGATTGGACCAGCTATCAGTTTTTTGTCTTCTTCGACCATTCAACGTAATCGTCACGCGAGAGGCATCTCCTGACCTCGGATAATTCATTTGAGGAACGGAGGGGAGAAAAGTTTCTTTTTTTCTTCTTTTTTTTTTGGTAAACTTCCAAAATTAATGATCGATCGAGTGTTCTATTGATTCTGACGATGTAACGTATGCTCGAGTGATGTTCATCCATACTCACGTGAAAGTCCATGGAATCCTCAGGAAACTCTCGTCGTATCTGAAATATTGATCAACGACGATTATATAATAATAATATATTTCAATAATAATTATATAATATTATAGTAATTATTATTCAATATAATAATTATTATTATTTAATATAATAATTATTATTATACAATATAATAATAATAAGTGTAATAACGACATTGACACAGCAACAATTATATAATTCGATCAATATTTCATTAATGAGTAATTATTAATAATTATTACTATCTTCCACAACTTTGTAACCTCCCTAATAAAAAATAAATATTAAATAACAACAAATCGTCAATAAAATTCCAGCCTACGTAAAATGAGCCTACAAAAATAAAGACCAAATCTGCTAGTACAAAAAAGATCTATTTTTTCCTCTTTTAGTGCAAATGTATGTGCACCCTATAAATATACATAACCATATTAGATACATATATATACACACACCCATACTATTAACTAAAAAAAAATAGTGGAACTAATTTACGAGTCGAAGAGATTACCGCGTCCATTAATTTTCTTTTTTTTCTTTCGTTGGCACGAACATTTTTTTTTTTTTTTACGTGATCGTGTAGGCGAGACAACTGCGCGGGTTTGCCAATTGCGGAGCGTTCTTCTCGTTACGTATACTCGCTAAAACGAATATTTTTACAGCGGGCCCAGAGACGTCGCAGTCTCGCTCCGATATAATTTGCTATCTCCCTTTCTCTCTCTCTCTCCTTCCTCCCCCCTCCTCCTATCTATCCATCTCTCGCGTTTCCTTTCTTTTTTTTTTATTTGGACGTACTTTTTTTATAATTTTTTTTTTCACGCAGCCTCGAGGGGCGTCGACTAAACCTCGTACTATTTCGCCTGTATGAGAGAGTAAACGTCTCGTTTTTACGGTACTCGGGTATCCCGAGGCATCGAAGTATAGCTTCACCCCCCCCCCCCCCTTCTTCTTGTTTGATACTGAGGAAAGATCTCGCGAAGCAAATGCACGCCGAAAGATTTCTCGAAGCATTTTTGCTACAGTTTGCTCGCGTAGGAAAAAAAGAGCGGAAGGGGGAGGGGGGAGGAAAAAAATAGCTTGAGTGCTGGGTGAGGGCTGGGAGGGGAGAGGAAGCCTCGAGAGGATCATAGAGGCACGCGGGACCAAGCGTGGAAGGTCGTAAAACGCGAATTCGCGAAAACGCTCGCGAGATAAAAGTGCGTAGCCGAAACACATCGGGCATTAGCGAGCTCTAAGGTCGAGCCGCTTTGGTGAAACAACGAAAGACGATCGCTGCAAGCCTGTTGAAAAATCACGAATATGCACGTTTGATGATGAATAATAATTAGGGAATTAATTCATTATTGAGAAAAGTACAAATTTATGTATGTAAAATATATAGTGATTGAGAAAAGTTGAAATTCACGAGTTAATAATATGATGATTGTAGAAAGTATATGTTTATGAATAAATAATATGATAATTGCAAGGAGTACAAATTTATGAAGAAAAATTGTGAAATTTTTTCTCCATAAATTCTTTATAAGTTAGAAAATTATGAAAGAAATAAAAATGCAAATTATAGTAGATACAAATGTATAAGAAAAAAAAACAGATTACGAATTGTAAAAGATGAAAAAAAAACGAATCAAATATTTAAATAAGTGAAAATATTTTTTCAATTAAAAAAAATGAAAAATTATAAAAAAATGTAATTTTAAAACGATAAAAAATATGAGGATCTTTTTATATATTTTTTTCTAACAATGCACAAACTACGTTCGAAATAAAAACTATAGTTAACGGAAGTACTGACTGCGCGACAGGAGCTGAGCTTTTAATTAAATTTAATTTGAAGTCTGAGCTTTTAATTTCTTTTAATTTTTTTTTATTAAGGATTAATGATCATTAAATGACACACTAATTATTAAAACACAAAAATAGCTTATTCTTAAGAAAAAAAAATTCATTTCTTGATAGCAAAGGTCAATAATGAGTTTCAAGGTTGATCTAAAAAAAAACTAAAGGCTGGGAAGGTCTTGGCCCTTTGAAGCCAATTTTTCTGGCGGTAGATAAAGAAAAAAAGATCGCGCTGATCTTCGACCTCGATTCCCCGGAGCTTCCCTGAACGGAGAGGGCGCTGGAAACGCGGGAAGTACCAGAAAAAAAAAGAAAAAAATCTCAAGGTCGCGAAATTTCTTTATTGGCAGCGCGTGACCGCGTATCGAAATTGCGAATCCGTCCGGTTCAATACCGGCTTGTATGCGTGTGTTTCTTTTTTTATCTTTAGTACGTGTAGTACTTATCAGCCGGGGCCGCGCCGGTCTAGCTGATGGCCCGCTTGTTTTTCGTTCTTGAGCTATTATCGATGATGAACTTGGGCTGACCTGCCGCAGTGAAAGCAGAGAAAGACGCAGAGAATTAAAAAATAAAAAAAAAAGAATGAAAACAATTTTTTGCAAAGTTGCGCAACAGAGGAGTGAATTTTAGCAAAATGGCGGGGGGGGGGGGGTATAGCATCATACATCGGATATTTGTACTTAAAATAAAATAAAGATAAAAATCAATAATTTCAACACCTTAAAATTTCACAATTTTATAAACTAAGTTTTAAACACTACGAAATAATATTTATTTTACATGAACATTGAATTTTTCGTTTTACATGTTCTACAAAAAGTGACAAAAATGACAAATGGATTTAAAAATTGCTAGTATTTCATCGAATATCCGATGTCCGAAGCTAAACCCTATTTTTTATAAATCTTAAAAATAAACATTTCAAAGCGTTTATTTATTTTTAATTTTCAAATGAGCTATTGAAAATTAAGTAAACCCAAACATGTACGATATGTATTTACGAGTTGTAAGCCTACGATTTTTCAATTTTGGACTAACTTTTGCCCGAAATTTTGGTTGCCAACCAAAAATTTGGCAAAATTTTGAGACAAGGTATTAATTAGTTATTAGGGTCGAAAATTGAAATTAGATTATGAGAAAAAGTTAAAATAATCCACTATTCAATATTAAGCAACTGCTATATATATATATAGTGCTTTTTTCGCTATTTCCTTATCTAGGAATAGAAATAGCTTGACCAAGAAGACTCGTACGTGTGGAAGGAGGAATTTTATTTTTACTCGGCTGACTGTCACCTCGTGTGACAGACGCAAGGAAAGCGCTCCCTCGCGCGATCTCATGAATGAAATTTGAATTTCTGCCGCTCTCGGGGCTCCGATTGTCCGATCTTTTTATAGTTGTCACGCGCGCGAGCGTGCACACAGACGTACGTCAAGACGAATCGATTATGTCGATGCATAGGAGCAACTGTGGATGGCGAACGGGATGAAAAAGGGGTAGGATAGGTCGCAAAAGTGCAACGCCGATTTAAATGCATTTCTCATTTCCATATCAACCTAAATAAGGTTTTGGCACATGCGCATTAGCGTCTATAATTTCGAGGTTTTCAAAATACAACCCTTGATTGGCAACTCGAAAAACAGCGTTTAAAGATTTAATTCGTTTCGATTGAATATTAATTAAAGGGTAGTAATTACGATTTCTAATTAATACAAGTGGTATTCAATTAAAACAATTTTTTAATTTTTAATTTAAACAAAGTTGCATTATTTCAATTAATTCGTTCGTATGGTTTTTAATTAATAAAAATATCATTCAATAAATACAGTTTTATTATTTGTAATTGATCACATTCGTATTTATTCAACTGATTCAATCATTCTGAAGGAAGTAGTCACTGTACTTTTTTATTCTTTTCTTCATTAGGTATCTGAACGCTGATTTTGTAAATTGTCACGATCTAAAAGAAAAAAATGAAAAAAAAAAAAAAAAAAAGTTTTTATTTTCTCTAAAGGTCGATATACAATCGATCAATGTCTATCAACACAATCCCATTAATTGTGTGCAAACACAAATAGTAAAGCGAAAAAAGAACTGCTTTAAAACCTACAAAAAATCGATGGAAATTCGATAATTGACTATCAATACAGTCCTATTTATTTATCAGTTGATACTGCACGTTGCGAACATCCCAAAAATACAAGAAAAGTGATTAGAACAATGCAAACCCAAATGGTAAAATGACAAACAGTTCTTTTTTATCGAAAATCTACGAAAGCTAATAACGAAAACCCAAACAAAATCGATTAGTGAGTATTAGCACAGGCAACCTGATTCTCCTTTTGTACGTCACTTTTGACCCTATATATATATATATATATATATCATAGAAAGATTGATTCCTTTATCTATATATACATATACACAGACACACACACACACACATTTACGAACATGGAAAACCATTTAGATATTCCATTGGAAATCCTTTCATGTACATTTGTGGATTCCAAAGATTTCAACAGTCACAGGCGACAGTAGACACCTGTTTAAGATTGAATGTATTATCCACACGTTTGTATATTCCGTTCGCCTGACAGATCGGCTTTTCTTCCGTGTCAACCTCTCTGTTCTCGATTGTCACGCCTACAAGGAGCCAATAGTCGTGAGTTCATTCTTCTCTTCCCCCCGACCCTCCTCCTCTTCTCTCTACTCATTGTTTCTCTATCCATCTCCGTTTCTCCCTCATTCTCTTTTGCCTCACAGTATCGCCGATTAAGAAACTCCATTAAATACTCCCGCGGTCGCGACTTTGAATTGTGTGGAACCAATCTCGGAACTTGGCTCTCTCATTCTCGTTCGTGTCCCGTTTCGTCCTGGCGTTCATCTCCTTCGCAGGGATATGGATAGACACGTAGTCACCGGTTGGTCGTGTAGGTGACGATGATCCGGTGTCAAAGCCGGAAATAGATTTTCCACTGAGGCGCTAACCGGGGTACGTTAGCGGCGTCCCAGCAGGTGTAATTCAAGCGTTTCTGTGCAACCGTATGTAGCGATGAATAAATTCCATCTCGTTATTCATGACGTCGCCGTATATAGGAACCTCCAGTGTACCGACATCCAGCCAAAAAAAGCTTACCAATTGGACACTGGAAGAGCTTATATTTGGAGGCTTTTTCTACCCCTATCAGCTATAGGGTTCATTCTTTTGATATCACTATGGTTAGGGTACGATAGAAGTCTTCCTATTCATGTTGAATGGTTGCGGTTCCTGGAACTTTCGTTTGGGAGAAGTTTGGATTTCCAAATTAGAAAAAAACGTTTTACTGAAGGTTCCAAAGTCCCTGATCTTTCTGATCCGAAATATCTTTGCAACGATTTATTTAGACGAGTAAAAGGTATCAAATATATGGTGAGAGAATTACTATTTGGTTGATTTTTCTATCTGCAACTGCTATGGAATATAGGAAATGGATAGGGTTTTTTTTTTCAGAAATAGAATGGTTAGGGTACATTTGAAGTCTTGCCATTCATCTTGGACGGTTGTCCAAGCTTCAGCAAACTTCATTTGGGTTCGTTTGGATAGATTCGATTGGCAAGTTGAAGATGAAAACTTCGCTGACGATTCCAAGGTGCCCGATCTGCGATCTTTTACCGACCCAAACTGTCCGAAGGTTGCTGTATTTATAAAAGAGGTACCGTAGTTAATGCCAAAGTTGATCAGCCTGTCCATTGAAACGTTCTAGAGACATCTGCGATTAGAACTACCAGCTAACCAGAATACCGTGTAGTTTTCCCGTATCCATTACGTGGAAACGCTAATCAGCTTGCCCAGTGATTGTCTGGGATACACTCGTTGAGAACACTTTTTTCAGAGAGAAAACCGAACTTCCGACTGAGTCTAACTTGCGACAAAAGTAACCGCACGACCAAGCAATTAGAGTAGCCTAAAAGCTAACTAGCCCCATCGCAAGTTGATCAGCTGATTATCGAGGACCTCCAAGGAATTCCCATTTTCTACAAGAATCTTACCTAAGTAAGAAATGCCTAGAGACCTATTTGTAGAAACTGCTATCAGACTTGGTATCTGATGGTTATATGGAAAATCGTACCAGCGATCCAATGTCCAGGCGGTAGGAGTTTCGGAGTGAAAGAAGCCCGAAATTTTTCGATGTAGCAAAGAGGGTTGGAGGGACGACGACTCGTACACGCGAGGTTAGCCTATTGATCGTTTTTCCGCGAGGGCTGGTCTCCCCGCTCGAGCGCTTAGAGTCAACATCAGTCATAATACGGGGTGCTACGGCGGAGTTATTAAGAATAATACGCATCCTAGCCTATTCCATCCCTCGACGATTATTCTTTCTCTCTTGCACTCATCGGTCTCTTCTCGTTGTAGAAGAGTCGGGAAGGTTTTTCGGTGGGAGGGGTGGTAGCGTGGGTGGGATGCTCGAAGGGTTGCCAGGGTAACCGCGGCCGGGGTAAAATCCCGCAAAGAACCACCGCACGGTTGTCCCTGTCCCTATCAGCCACCCCCCGGACAGGCCCTCAGTCTCTTTCTCTCCTGGTAGGTTTCGCCTGCTGTATTGACATCCCATCTGCACAGGCGTTATTATAGGCCTTTTATGAGTGAGCAGACAGCGAAGGATAGCGCGGAAGCGGTGGAGCAGGAGGAGGCATCGAAAAGGAGACATCGTTCCTCACCTAGCAGCCACGCTCAGTGTCATCAGCTCGCGCCCTTGCTTACCGCCCACCAAACTCTACCCTCTTTCACCCTTTTCAGCCACCCCTCTCCCCCAACCGGGGTTTTACCCGGCCTTCGGAATTCAGCGTTTCTTTCCAACCTCGGGCACCCTTTCATCATCCCTCTGTATCGGAGATCCTGAAATTCAAAGTGCCTGGTCGGGTCTCCTTGTAAAAGCCCCTAGCGTTTCTCTGTGACGACCTCTCGGTTGCGTTCGTCGTACACAACGTTATTAAGGATTCACCAAGCCTTTTGGCATTGAGAAAACAAATGGTTGGACAAGCCCGCGGCAACATGCCGCCTTGAATATTTTTCAACGTATGATGAATCGGGGCTGAGAGAGTTTGCACGAGTTTTTCGGGGGTTGACAGGGGTGGAGGGATGGTGTGTGTAGTTCTTTTTTTTTGTCGTACTGGCCCCCCCTTGTTCATCAAACGATCCCACTTTGTCCACCACAATGGTCGCTCGGTTAGCCGGGTGGTGGTTGTAGCAGACTTCCGTGTTGGTCGTAGGTACTTCAGGGAGTTTCCGATTAGCCGGTAGATTCTGACGTGTATCGTTTTGTTTTTTGTTTTAACTTCCGACCCGTTCTCAGATACGGGGTTTTGTAGGAATATCTACATGTGTGCGTGTGTGTGTGTTTGTGTGCCTAGGTATATATTGGATCCATGTAGATTGTAGTATGCATTAGAAACGAGTGGGCCTGGTGTCTATTTAAGCCTGCTACTTTAATGTCGTCGGAGCTGTGTAGAGCTAGTATGTTGCCGAAAAAAAAGGTATTGGACTCAGCCCCCCCATCCTCTTTGGTTGCAGACCGGGAGGTCGCCGAGGAGGACGGGGGTTGGCAGTCCGCCGAAACGTCCATCGAGATCTGCCATGAGGGCAACCAGCGAAACGAAGGGAACGGCGAAGATGATGATGTTGATGATGATGAGGATGATGATGATGTTGATGAAGATGATGATGATGATAATGAAGATGATGATGATGATGATGATGATGATGATGACGATGGGGGTGATGATGCTGGTGACGACGAGAATGATGATGACGATGATATTGACGGTGATGACGATTGTGCCGATGGCAATGATAATGGTCACGATGATAATGACATCTCAATCGAGGAAAAGGATGACATAACCACGAGTATTCACTATCAAATTCCCGATCCGTCCATTCCAGCCAACAATCACCCTGAACGACCGAACGATCCACTCGGCTCTACGGAAGACCAGCAACATCAGGACTTGCCGATAATCGATCTACTCGACGAAATAGATGATGAAATTGCTTTCAAAACCGAACCCCTGTCACCAAAATCGAACATCGTCGACGAATTCACGCCTTGTCTCTTGGCCGACAACGAAAACGTTTACAAGGTCATTGCTGATCGGCCCAACGAAGATCAGCCGACGAGCCTTCGCGATCCGATTCGCGCACGTACGGCTAGCCAAGCGAGGAAATATCGTCGAGTCCGACAGCAAACTGTCGCGACATCCAGTGATCCACGGTCACCCCCAACGAACGCCGATCGAGGCTTCGTCACTAATCATCGATCGCGCGTTAAATTGCGCGTTATGAGCCGCCGACCGATAACCGATAGCGAGCTCAGGTACACCGGTCACCCTCATCAGAATTCCTCCAGCGGCACTTATTGTCGCTTCTGCAAGAAGACCTTCTCCCGCGCCTGGTCGCTTCAACGACACCTCGCCGATACCCACTTCTACGTGCCCCAATCGTTGGCTTGCGATCAGTGCGGCCGATGCTACAAATCACGGAACAGCCTCGTCAGTCACAAGAGTCAGTATCACGCGAAAAAGGAGAGAAAGGATCACGACAATTCGCAATTCGACCTCACTTACTGAATATTTACCCGACACCCGAAAAATCCAACATGGCCTGGTTTCGATCCTACTCTCGTATCCGATCAACCGCGATAACAAACAATCAACGATCACGATCGATCAAGTTGATCGGCCTGATGATCCCTCTCGCGATTGCACAAAAAAAAGTACGATCTTCGAGGTTTCGATAGTTACGTACATTATCAAAATAAAAAACGTGAATGAACGTGTTATCGGTTGCTATAGAGATATATCTGTTGCTATGGAGGTAGATCGGTTTTCATGGAGACAGATCGGTTGCCATGGAGATAGATTGGTTGCTACGGAGATCTATCGGTTTCCATGGAGAACACTCGGTTGCCATGGAGACAGATCCGTTGCCATGAACGAAAATCGGTTGCCATGGGTACAGATCCGTCACCATGGGGACAAATCTGTTGCCACGGACGAAAATCGGTTGCCATGGGCGAAAATCCGTTGCCATGGACACAGATCTGTTGTCATAGAGGTAGATCTGTCGCTATGGAAGTAGATCGGTTGCCATAGAGAAAAATCAGTTGCCATGGAGTATCGGTAAGCAAGGACCAACAAAATTGCTAGACAAGGAAACTACCTCCGTGGTTGCGCGCGTTATCTTGTCCCGACACGATTCACCAAATACAAAGAAACAGTGATACCTCGCGATATAAATACAGTACTACTTTTATTATTTATTGTACTTGATTAAGCGACGAGGAAAAGTATCTTAGTACCTAGTGACATTTACCAGTGTAACAATGCCGCGTCTGAGAACGATGTCCCTGAAACAATAATTCGCTTTGTCTCGTTGACGTCTGACCATTTTCATGATAAAAAAAAAAGAAGAAAAGAAAAGATAATGAAAACTTTGTGTTTGTATCTTCGACAAGGTGCAGCCAATTTCGAATAAAGTATCGAGGTATAAATTAAAAAAAAAAGAAAATACAAAATAAATACAAATAAAAACGACGACTTGGGGTTTTTTTTTCTGGACAATTCGTGTACGTTCATTCAATCCCAGAATTTCGTTGCTCTCGTATACGTGTACATCCAGCTCTCGTAAGGTCTCCATAGTTTTTAATGGAAAAAAGAAAAACGTTTATTGTCTTCGTCCCACGTAACTAAAAAAAAAGAAATCCGCTTCATCGCATCAGCTCATCAAAAACGATCACCAAATCATCTGTATATACTTTTATTATTACATACACTTATTATGTATACATATTAATATATACATATATACATTCATATTGTATATGTATATATGTATAGCCTGTACTATTTATCACGTATTTAAGTCTACTTCTACTATTCTACTGCTGTAAATAATACGCATCAACACGGATACATCTGGTGTTCCGAACACTAACGTCATCGCTCTCGATCGATCGCTGGACTATTGGATTGCTTGCACTCTACTTATTGCTATATATATACGTACACAGAATCACACAAAACGTTTCGACACTTTTACACACTCGCATATTTTTACTCGACGAATAATACCTCGCACTGAAAAAAAAAAAAATAAACGAAGGCTCGATCAAATTGGAGTGTCGGACTATTTACTTTTTGGCAATTTCGAAAAAAGCTCGCCGTGCACTCAATTTAAAAAAAGGGTGAACGATGTTAAAAGGATGACATATCTTTTTTATCTATTTTCTAAATTTGGTATCAGTTAACGAATTTCAGATTGATTACCTGTTTTCGTAGTCATTAATTGCAAACATATCTTCGGTTGGAAATAGAATCAAGCTGATTTTAATGCTGAAACGTATTCGTGATTATTATGATTTGATCGACCCTGTTATCTTTTATCAGTGATCGACGATAAACGTTTGGAGATTTTTTCTGGCATCGGTTATATGAAAAATTTAATCCGCGAAAAATTCAGCAACGAAAAAATAAATAAAAAATATCCATAACGGTAAAGTAAATTATAGAAAGAATCGTTGGCATTTTTGGGAAATTTTCTATGAGCTTGAATACTTTATCTCCTTTTAAATGAGCTTGAATACTTTATCTCCTTTTAAATGAGCTTGAATACTTTATCTCCTTTTTAATATAAGAATAAAATCCGATTTTTTAAATCACAGTTTTTCACTGGCTACTTTTTCACCAGTCACTTTTTTTACATTCCATTTTTCGAAAAATCTCTTTTTATTTTATCTTAAAAAATTCGTTTTATCGTGCACAAAACAAATTTTCATTTTTTTTCGTCAATGGAGCGAGGATCTCCGGCCACAAAAATCTCCCAAACGCAGAATCGTCCCTCCGAGGTGGGGCACGCTTCGAGCCGAAAAAAAATTCTAAAAAAAAAGAAATAAATAAAAAATACAAATACAGACACGAATCGCAGAGGAAGCGAGCTTCTCGTCGACTTAGCATCGTGTCACAGGCGAGAGAGAACCGATTCGAAAGACCAACAAACCCAAACAGACAAAAACAAAAATAAAAATAATAATAAAAACAAAAAGACAAAGACTAGAACAAAATGCGTTCCAGCACGGCTTCTCGGGTGACGGTGGCAGTAATAGAAAAAAAAAGCGAATACAAGATACAATACACGGAGGCCGTGATTCACGAGGAGGAAAAAAAAGAGAAAAAGAGAGAGAGAGAGAGAGGTGCTCGCGTACTTCGTGATATAAAAGGGTTATGTGTTTGCAGAGAGTGTCATGTGGAGTGGAGAGATTGAAATTTCGATTGGCGAAAGAACGTACCATGCGGTGTGTGCAAACCGTCGAAACAAATAAATAAAATAAAAATAATAATAAACCGAAAAATAAAAATAAACAAAAAAGAATCTGAAAAGCTGCGAAAAAACCAAAAAAAAAAAAAAAAAAAACCCAAACAAAATCAATCAATCAATCAGTCAATGAAAAACTCCCCGAACGAGACGACACAAAAAGAACACGAAAAAGTAACCCATCTGCGTCTGGTTCTGCCGCCAGGTCTGTTGCCCCGTACCAGCGCGACCGATGAGTTTCGATGCGAGCCTTGCAACAAAAATCTCACCTCGTTAACGCGATTGAAGCGTCACATACAGAACGTTCACACGAGGCCGAGCAAGGAACCGATCTGTAACATCTGCAAGAGGGTTTACTCCAGCCTCAACAGTCTGAGGAATCACAAGAGCATCTATCATCGTCAGCATGGCAAAATCGAGCAACAGAGGAAGGAGGAAGAACAACGTGAGAGAGAGCACAGGGAGCAACAGCATCAGCAACAGCAACAGCAACAGCAGCAGCAGGGTAGAAATTACGGCCAGCAGCAACATTCGAGAATGGGTTGATCCTGCGACAAGAAAACAAAACAAAAAAAAGAAACACCACGAAGAGAGCAAAAAAAAAAATCGACGAAAAAAAGAACGAAGACATTGGAAACGAGGGTTGGCTCGAAAGGGCTGAACGAAACGAAAAAAGAGAGGGAGAGAAAAAGAAAAAAAAAAAAAAAAAAAAAAAAAAAAAAAAAAAAAAAAAAAAAAAAAAAAAAAAAAAAAAAAAAAAAAAAAAAAAAAAAAACAAAAAAGAAGGAAAAAAAAACGAGTTCAATTAACCGATCGAGAATTGTACGATGATCGTTAGGTCTTCGAGTTTATCTTTTTTTCTTTTGTAAATAATTATAGCAGTAATGAGGATAATATTAGTGATTAAACAAACAAAAAAAAGAAAAAATGATTAGTAATATTATACGTAATTGTAACGACGAATGTACAATCGTGACGAACTCGCGTTGATGGGAAGGATATTTGCTATCGAGGCTTTCGGATTAATTACATCGCGGTTCAACGAGAGCTTCGGAATCCCCTTGAGAGAGCCCGTGATATCGCGAAGATTTGTTAATTTTTTTTTTCTTTTTAATTGATTGTTTTTTTTCCCGTTATTTTTATTATCTACCCAATAATCGATGTACGCGAGGAGGAATTGCAAAAAAAAGAATATAATATTGATAATATTGATAAAGACGAGGGCTCGCGAGTCTTTCGAGGATCGGCCAAGTACTTCACTAGATTCCAGTGAGGATCGAACTTTTCCGATTTCTTTTCTTCCTTTTTAATTTTTTTTTGTTTCTCCACCTCCGCATCGGTGCATTCTGCAGTGCGAATTGCACGTACGTTTCGTAAAGACGAGTCCTATTCTCTCGGAGATTTCGAGGACTCGCGCAGGGTTGCCAATAATTCCGGATGAATTTTTGGCAATTTTTGAGAGCTTCAGCGTTTCGCTGTCACGAAAGCTCTCGCAATTCTCCAACTCGCCGCGTGCGTCACGAGTCTGGATTTCTATCCGAGGACTCACCTTTTCGCTCATGTTTTTTTCTTCGTTGCATCTTTTTTCTTTTTTTTTTTCAGCAAGATGAGTGTTTCTTGGATTTCGTTTTTTTAACGTTCATTTTTGTTTAAGGAACTCGCTCGATCGTTCGATCGAATTTTGTATTAATTAGCTGATAACGTTTCACCTTAATCGGTAAATAATAAGTACCTTTGAGAGTGTAGGAAAAAAGCTCACGATGAAATGTGACACGTGAGACGAAAATTGGTCGCCTCAATTTGAGCTTGAAGATAGGTTGGGTTTTTTCCCAAAAAAAATTTCCAGAGCTGCAAATGAATAAATAAATTAAAAAAAAAAAGATAAAAACGAAAATAAAAATAAAAATAAACGAAAACAAATAGAAAAAGAATCTGAAAAGCTGCAAAAAAAAAACAATCTTTTATATCTTTTTTTGGAGATATTTTGCGGTCGTTTTGAAGTCGATTTTTGGTTTTTGAGCTCTATTGGGTTCTTTCGGGAGAATCGATGGAACGTTTCGAGGGTGGGAAAGAGAGGAAGAGTGGCTCGGAATCCAGACGAGACCATGACCCAGTTTCGAGGGAGTAGAATTGCGAGGACCTTTGTACTGTAATTAGACGTCTCGTTTGAGAAAATCATATACGTAGGTTACGTTGACGCGGTGTGAGGTTGGCACTCTTACTTAGTACCTGACAGTTCCGGACTTCAATTCCGGTGATCACCAAATATATATTTTCTCTCATCGATTCATCCAAACCCTCCACCGATATCCCTGCTTCCGCTACAACTCAGCTGTATTTGACGAGGGACGGAAAATAGTGAATTAAAAAAGAAAAAAACAAACAAAAAACAGCAATGAACCTGAAAAAGTTACGAACAAGCATCGATGAGCCAGGAAAAAGTTAATTCTTTGATCGAAACGAGATTTCTTTTTCTTTTCGAAATCGAAACGAAATTTTTTTCAATACACCTGTCGAAACGGAAATCGATTTGGAATTACTCGAATGATTACTTAACTTCGTAAACTATTAATTCTCCGAACGAATTTTTTGCAACGTTGAAATAATTTTTCTCGTCTCACTAAATTTTTTTACCGACACATTTCGACCACGAAAATCCCTGAATCATTGTTAAAACTCATTTTTGGGAATCTATGATTGTACAAAAAAAAAGAAATTGAATATCGATGAAAATGGGGGGAAAAAATGTCTTAGCTTCGTCGAATAATAATTCTTCGAACAAATTTTCGTAACGAAGTTTTACAACGTTTAAATTAAAAAAATTAAATACTAATAATAACAAATACATTTCTTTTTATTCTGCTCAATTTTTTCTCCGCACAATTTCGTCACGAAAATCACTGAACCGTTTGTAAAACTCATTTTTGGAAATCTATAAAGTAATAAAAAAAAAAAATTAGATATTGACAAAAAACGTAAAAAAAATTAAAAATCATACAAATCCCTCTTTATTCCAACGTTGCAAAAAAATCGTCATTAAAACATCATTGTTAAAAATCGTATCGCAGTAAAAAAAAATTTCTTTCGGAACTCCATTATCGGCTGGGAATGTACGAGCAATACTGTCTCGCTGCACTACGCGTTTTCTTTTTTTCTCTTCGATCGGAAGAACAATTTGATTTATTTCGTATGAGTATTTATACGACCTTGTTGATGATGTATCGTTTGTAACTTTTATATTTTATGCAAACGTTTATTGCTATGATAATTATTATTGCATACATATATATATATATATATACATACAAATATATGTATATATAGATTCATATTATTATTACTATAATTATTATCATTATTATTATTATTATTATTATTATTATTATTATTATTAAACATTATTATTATAATTAATTAAAAGAAATTTATATAAATCGTTGCGCAACGAGGCCCCTTGTCGTTTCTTCGACTCGGGTGTAGAGATATAAGTTATTTAACAAAAAAAAAAAAAAACAACAACAACAAATATACCATTCTATCGTGTATAAAAAAAGTAGATACCTTTCTCGCGCTTCCCGTCGAAGCGTGGAACCCAAGCACGGGAAGTTCCTGTACCGAGCTAAAAAAAAAAGAAAAAGTGAGTTTACAAAAAAAAATTGATTGGATGAGATCGCGACGTAAACACGCTTTGGATGGAGACGAGTTTCGATCTTAGGAGGGGGAAAACACTTTCGATCGTGTTTCATTTGTGAAAAATTTGGACGATGAGTGGGAATGTGTTTTTTTTTTGCTTGAGGTATGGAACACGAATTGGGATATGAAAAAAAAGGGGAAATCAATTATTAATTGAAATATAAATAATTATCAGTTGTGGAATATTCGGTACACGATAAACAAAAATAATTATACATTACTGTTAATTCTTTTTTTTATTGGAAGATTAGGAAAGAATTGTTCAATATTGGTAAAATTTAAGGGATATAAAAAATTGACGTATTTTCGATACTCGTTGAGAAATCGAAAATGAACGAGACGATTTTGCAATTCGATGGAGTCTCGAAATTTTGCGTTTTATCGATTATTTTGATCTTTAGATCGAAACGAAAATGAAAATTAAACAAAAAGAAAATGGAAAATTAAACAGCGTTGATTTTTTTGAAAATTCAATTTTTCCTCGGCGTGTTTACGGTGAGAAAAAATGTCTCTATATGTGTATGTGTCCTGAAGGGACAGGGGAGAGGGGAGGTAGTCGCGCGAGTTCTCTGTGATCGTAGAGGGAAAAAAATGAAAACCAACCGAGAAACGGTTAAATTGTGATATTTGCAACGATCGTTCTACGCCAGGTCGAGATTTAATGAATCGTAACGGAACGATTTACAACGCGGTTGAAAATTGAATTCCGTTGGAATTGACGAAACGTTTTTTTTTTTTGTGTTCAAACGCCCAATTGGTTCTCTCTCACTCCTTGCCACCCTCTGTTACGCTAATTAGATAGGTATATCTCCGTGATGTGCCGGCGAATCCGGGCTCTCGTAATACAAAAAATGAATTTTTTTTTTTTTGAAAATTCAAGATCGAGTGATTTGCGATAAAAATGAATTTGTATTATTTGCGAATCGCTGTACGTTGTTCAACACATCTGCGTATGTGTCTCGTTCGCGGAATCATCAAATTTTCGTTTTGGGGGAGGGGGCGAGGTTTTTCAAAGTGTCACTAGTGTTTTCAATGCAATATTTTTTTTGGAAAGTCGTTTGAAAAAAAATGGTTCTGCAAAAAAACAAATTTAGAAGATATGCCAATTTTCCGTTGAGTAAAGTGACGTAATTATTGGTTAATTATCGATTGTTGTTTAAAAAGTGGCAAAAGGTACTGGCAATGAAAAATTATTATCGTCACAAAAATTCCTTTCGATTTCTTATTTTCGTTATAACTAAAAATATGCAAATTTTCATCGTCGATCGTTAAATAATAATATATAAAAAAATGTTATTATTTAAATATTAATAATGTTTGATAATACTGAAAAATAGTTAAATTTCAACGTTTTTTTTAAGTTATTGAACATTACTCAGCTGTATAACACTAAAAAAATAGTTAAAATATACATTTCTTAATATTACAGATATTCTTTAAATGTCTGAATAACATTTACCTTATCAAATTTACCTTATCAAAATTTTATTTAAACATTACAAAATTGCAAATATTTCGCGACGTCTATTTGGAAAAGAAAATTTTGAAAAAATTTAACGAGAAAAAAAAGTATTTCGTTGCATTTCAATCAAGCAATTTTTGACCATGGATTTGGACGTGTGGGCCAAAATTTGGACACTTTGAAAAATTCTCTCGATTTACAGTACGAGTGTGAATACAGTGAACGATATTTGGCGAGAGCATAGGCACGATTTGTCGTCAAAGAGCCAACTGACGCTGTAAATAGATACTTTTTATACCTGAGTTTTAAGGCATAATATATTTTTTATCACATAGTATATATATATATATGAAAAAATACACATACACACCTACACACACACATAAATATATATATAGAAAATAAAAATCATCTTTTTGGAGGGGGGAAAAAGGGATCCGGGATAATCCATTTTCATTGTAATATCACGCGCACATTGTTCGCCATTATTTATGTTGAATAAAAAACAAAAACGTTTTCTCCATATATAATCCACGAGTTATTTTTTTGTCGCTCGAATGAGCATTCTTTTCGTCCCATTTCTTTTTTTTTCTTTTTTTTTTTACTTCGTTACGATCGACAGAGCGACGTTGCGATCGAAGCAAGAAAACGGAGAGTCTGACGAGAGCTGTGTACCGTCTGTAACCGGATATAAACGCGTGAGGGTATTACGATCGATCCTCTCAATTACACGAGTCACTCGTATCAAGTGCCTCGCCTCAAAGACGAGAGACTCGTCAAAAGCTTTTCTTTTTTTGTTATTTTTCTTTTCGTCGACTGATTTTTTTCTCATCAAGTTTGATTTGATTTTTTAAATGTTTTTTCTTTTTCTTAAAATAGGTTATTCGCTTTTTTTTTTTTTTTTTTTTTTTTTTTTTTGAAAATGTGAAATTTGCGACAATTTCCCATTTTGAAGAAAAATCGATTGAATTTGAAAAGAGGTTGAAACTTTTTTTGGCGTCAATTAGTAGCTATCGATTTCTCGATTTTTTAAAATCCGAATATAAATAATTATTTCATCCGCGAAATTGTAATTTTGACGATTGGCCAATCAATTTTTAAAAAGGTCGAATGGGTGACAACGTTTGAGGTTGAGAAGATTTTTATTTTACGATTTGATTAATATATCGATTTTTTATTATTTTCCAACGATGAAAATTTCAACCGTTATATTCCCCCCGAATATGACGAAAACCCCAAACAGTTATATCAATCGTGACGACACGATCAACGATAATAATTGTTGCAATAAATAAATAAATTGAAAAAAAAAAAAAAATGAAATGACATCGATAAGAAATTCGATGAGCTAATACTCCATGACTTGAAAAAGCAAAGCAAACCAAACATTCGGTCGTGCTACTTTAATGTTCCTCATTAGACTCGTCCACGTCCGGGGGAAGCATTGAGAATGGTATGTTGAATGAAACTTCATTTTTTTTCTCATTTCAGTACGAAGTACTTCAGCTTCGCTGTGTTTTACATTTTAACTCATCACGATACTGTTTCCAGTAATATTCCGAGATGCGTCTTATTCAATATTCGGATTCGTTCGTAGTTTTCGAATTACGACGTAATTTTGGTCAAAAGAAAATGTTGAAAATTCCAAAAAAAAAAAAACAGAAAAAATATTACGAAACAACAACGAAATCTCAGTCTCGGAATACAGCTGGCGTGTGAAATTTTTGTCTTTCGTGTTCTGTTACTTTTTTTTCGATGCGGGGGGAGGGGTTTTCAACGAATCAATCGATGCGTAGAAAAAAACAAAAAAAAACGAAAAAAAGAAAGAGTGCGTCTTCCCGAGATAGTGGTCAGTTTTAGCTGACACGAAAGTGGCATTACCATGATCAATGACAAACCAGAGCCCCCGCAGAGCCCCCATTCACGTTAGAAATTATTTTTTCGAAAAAATAATCATAATAATAAATCTCTCAATTAATTTCTCCTTTCACTCTCTTTCTTTCTCTAAACAAACAAACAAAAAAAAAAAAAAACAAAAAAAAAAAAAAAAAAAAAAAAAAAAAAAAAAAAAAAAAAAAAAAAAAATACCATAAAAATCTGAAAAATTCCGAGAGATAGAAAAGAATGAAGAATTTTTGTAAATTTGGTTCCTCGCCTCGTTCCTCGGTCCCGAGCCCAAAAAATCCGTAGTCGCTGCAAAGTAGACGAACGATTCCCAAGCACGGTCAAAAATATCCAAAAATCCGAAAAAAAAAGAAACCAAAAAAAAAAAAAGCGTAACTTCTGTCCATTGCTACGTGGAAGACTCCCGAGCAACAAATTCTCACAATCCCGACCAAAGAGACCGAATTGCTTTTGTATTAGAAATACCAGGATCGTACTAATGTGTCCACAATATTAATGGCAGCCGTATCTTTGTTCTTGTTTGTTCCCGGTCCCGCTCGCTCGGCTATACGTGCTCTGGTTCGTCATTGTTCTGTGTGTACCTACTACTACTACCTTCACGAATGGATTTTCGCTGGGGGTCCATCCACACGTGGCTCGCTCTCTCTCTGTGTGTTCGCCTCCTCCACGTCAATTGGTTCGTAAACGGATATTACTTTTTAAAACGCAAAAAAAAAAAAACAAAACGATCAACGATTCGTAAAAAAACAACAAAACAAACCAAAAATAAAATTAAAAAAAAAAAACAAAACAAAAATTCCAAACGCTAAATCGAAAAACAAATTGTTTCCCTGGATCTCGTATTGATCCATTGCCATGGAAATATGGAAATATTTTCGATCGTCATGATCGCGAAATCAAAAATCGAAACTCCTCGCGAGTTCCTGCTGATTTTCCACCAACAAAACGTTCGCGAAAAACTGGAATCCTTGAACTAAATGATTGACATTTGAATCGATTCGTAATTGGATGGATGATGATTATTGTGACAACGATGATGATCGTAATCATGATTACAATGATGATCATGATCGTGATAATAACGATTATTATTATGATGATAACGATATGATTATTATCATGATGATTCTGACGATGGTGATGATTTTGATTATTCCGATGATGGATACGATAATGACGATGATTATGATGATGATGATATTTCTGATTACAATGATGATGACCATAATGATAATCAGGTCCTCCCTCGGCGATATTAGCGATGCGATTGTCCCATCCGTTGCACAGCAGCCTTCTACCACCCGGAATATGTTACACCTGTGACGTGTGCGGCAAAACCCTCTCGACGAAGTTGACCCTAAAACGTCACAAGGAACAGCAGCACTTGCAGCCGTTGAACAGCGCGCTCTGCGTTCTGTGCAACAAAGTTTTCCGTACCTTGAACAGTCTGAACAATCACAAGAGCATATATCATCGTAGGCAAAAATAGAGGACGCGTCATCGACAGCGCCGAATTCCCTGTCGCAATCTCGACAATTTTTTTTTCGAAAAAAAATAATATCGAGAACGAAAAAAAAAGAAATCATTAACGGACACGAATCGACCCCACGAATCGCAACCCCCTTTCTTTTCTGGCGAGAAGAAACCCCGTCTTTCGAACCCTCGCGAGTGACGAAACCTCGAATTTATTGGGAGGAGATACGATTCGAAAAAGTGCTTCCAAAAAAAAAAAAAAAGAAAACGAAAAAGAAATGAAAAACGAATGTGTAACGATATAACGAAGACGCGAGGGTGAAAGGGAACGCGCGAGGGTGAAACAAAAAAAAAATCGTTTCGGGGGTAGCTCGACTGTCACGAGGCAACGAAGAAAAAGTTCGGTCCAAATGCTCGAGTCACTATTTCCGATTAGCAATAATAAATCTCACCGACCGCTAGTCGCACGTTCGTCACCCATTGGATTATTTAGCCTATTTTTTTTATTTATTTTTTTCAAAAAAAAAAAAAAAAAAGAAGAACACAATTTTGGCGTCACCAAATTTTTCCAATTCTCGTTAGGGAGCTTCCGGTCCGGTTCGAACAAACGCCTGCGACATCAGAGAGCACGTGGACCGTGACATTTCTAAATTTTGCTTCTTCGTTC